>JAHWFP010220640.1:40933-67574 GCA_023313725.1 Lithobius niger | reverse complement strand
ACGGAGAGTGATATTCGAGTCGTGTATGACAAAGGTTAGTAAGTTATAACAAAACTTATCCAGCTTATTTATTGGATGCAGCAAGTAGCAAGTGTTAAAACTTCTATTTGATCTTGTATTAGGTATGGAATTGTTAGCAAAACAGAATGAAGAGGAGGATATTTCTTGTCTTCCAACACTTCGCATATCTGACATCGAGAAGGTTATGAAGTTTACCGACATTGATGTTCGTACTATAAGTAAGTAGAACATAGCCTGTCAGCTTAGTCAGCTCTTGTCGGGTGCAAAATCTTGTCACGTGTGTAACTTATTTGAAGTTATTGGCACCTACCTACGGTATTCATTAACAAAATATTGAAGCTAATCCAGTTAACATGCTGTATACAGTAAAAAAGTAAAACTTTGTACTTAGTGTTTAGAGGGTACTGCATTTAACTCTCTGGTACCTAGGATTTATTTTCATAAAGGTCAATTGGGTTATCATCTACCCTTATGCCAATTGCAGCCCTGGCTTTCCCATCTGTTACGTAACTAATTTTCCTCTTTTTTTATAGTAGGCGCCTCATTGATTACGGTCCACATACAGTATATTCATTAATAAGCAAAACTCCCACCTCAACTTCCATGTGGGATAATTGTCATTGTTTTAATTTGTGATAATATTCTTGTCCGACATCGTGAATGATATTTTAGCCGTAACTGTGCAGCTTCACTTCTGGTTGTGGGCACAATCACTTTCCTCTACTTTAAATGTCTTTAGCCAATTTCACATGACGTTTTAAACTTGTGTAGCTTTTGTAGACAAGATTATCTGTGCCCTTCCTGTTAAACTTTAGAGCAAACTGCATTTAATTGATTTAGGGGAGTTGAAGTTGGAGACTCGTGGACTGGTGCTTACCTCTTGTGACGAGCTAGAGATTGACGCCAGCACCACTGTATCGTGGAGCTGGAGTGTGCTTTACGTACATTTCAGTTTAGTGGCGCCGATGACAAAAAGTTACGGCGATACCTATTTCCTGGACGGTGTCATTGAATAATCTTTGCCACCCTTAGGAGTCCAGTACAACATTCATTGCCTCTGTAAGAAAGTATTTCTTTCATCCATATGTAGTTCGTTTCATTCCAGTCTAAGAATAATCCCTCTTTCATCTTTTCTCGTAGGTGGGGTTCCCGTTCAGTCCTGTATTCAGCCCACAAATGGTGTTACGTATTTCCGCGGGATTCTAAAAACAAATGGTCTTCCACCGCATCTACGCCCATTCATTCCTCTGTTTTGCAGCGTCTTGACAAAGTAAGTTTACGTGGTATTTGAAGTGTTTTCGGTACAGCACAACAGGTGTTTTTTTTTTTAATCTTTTGCCATACTGGCCCACCCAGTTGTAAAGATATTTTGTTAAGTGTTAATTGTAGGGTAATCATTTAACAGTCTCATTGAATTGCACCCCCAAAACTGTTCCTAAAACCTGAACTATCATTGGTTCATAACTATATTGGAGTGGGGAAATATCTTTGAACTTGAAATTGTGCATCTTGTGTTGTTGCAATGTCTTCGATCCTTTGAAACGGTAGCTTCGACATTTTGGAAGGTCTCTGCCACAAACACAACAACACTCCCGTATCCTTCCCCCTTCCACACTGAGAAATACTGAACGGTCCCTGTCCCTAATATTCGGTGCCTTTTACGAACTCTTTAAACATTGTTTCAGGCTTGGAACAGCTGAACTTGATTACAAGGAGTTATCACAACGCATTGAACTAAAGACTGGAGGTTTAAGTGTTGGAACGCATATAGCCGATAGTCCTTCAGATATTTCCCATTTCGAGCAGGTAATAATTTAATTCATTGCTAAAGGCGTAGTATACAGAGTTCTCACAGGACCTGGAAACCGTGAAATGCTGATTTTCAAAATTACACTTTCGAACACCTTAATTTCGATGACGTTTTTTATTTTCAAATTTGTGTAAGGACGTGAAATTTTCTTATGCTTGAAAATATTTTATCGTTTAGTTAAGCTTGACTGAAAAGCTGGTGGTATTGTTCGAGCTCCTGTTTACTTTTTTGAACATGCAAATGAGCAGAGACGGTGGGTGAGTTTCTGCGGCCATCGATCACATTCACAACATTCCACGGGAACAAATTATTGCATACTGTGACGAATTAAAAAAGGTTATACTAAGGAGAAAGAACTAAAATTTTGGTGTCCAGTCGATCGAATTCTGCTGTAAAAAAAAAAAAAGTTGCTCGTTCACAACAACTAGTGTGCATATCAACAATGTGGAGCCACAAAATTTTGAATCGATGCATTCACCTACTCTATGATTACCTAATGTTGAACAAAGTCAAAAATAACACTTAAGTTTGAGTCTGTACTGATCGGCATTTTTTCTGCCGAACAGATTCCGTTCCGATCGGCTACAAATTGATTGGTGCACCGATCCGATTTAACCGAACCGATCGCTACAGATTTTAACAATTTTTTTTGCTGGCTTACACAAACTTTAGGCTAACAAATTTGTAGGCTAATGAAAACATTGGAATACATTTTTTTTTACCCAAATAAAAGTAAAAATTTGTTCATTATTAACCTTAGCCTACACAATGTAAAACATGTAGGCCTAGCCTAAATTAAAACAAAAGGTAACAAACATGTGGAGAAACAGAATTTATTTATTGTCAAGGGCCTGGCAAAATCGAAAATCTGCAGGTTTTGGTTCGTCAAACCGATTTTTGCCGATCACCCAAAATCTGTTCGGCTAAATCTGTTCGGTACAGCCTTACTTTAAGTTCTTTAAAATCTGTGAGAGTTTAGGCGTTCTGTGAAAATTTAAACTTTCCACAAGAAATGTCAAGTTAAAACAATTGCTGGTTTTTCCGCGATAGTGGAAATTCATTGTTCCTGCCAAGGAACATATGCATTTTATTTTTTTTGACTACCGTAGAGCAGTTTTGAAACTTACTTTGGCCTCGTAAGACCTAAAGGGGTTGGCATCTTGCTGTGTTGCTATACATTCCGTAATGTTGCATCTAGTTGGATTTCTTCTTTCTTTTTTGTATGTCATATTTACGTAAAGTGTTGAAATGCTGTGCCAGTATCAAGAAAGTAGGTGTGACCGTTGTATATTCTCTGAATCGGCAGCGTGTCACTTATCTTTAAATGGCAACATTCGGTAAATTTTTTTGTGGTTAAAGTTAAGTAAAGTAACGTAAAGGTAAAACACGTCCTGGAAAATCTGTTTGATTTATGGAGAATTTTGGAAAAATCATGGAATTTATTTCCCATAGTAAAGTGAAAAGGGGAAGGGGGTAACTGTCCCTGATTGAGAGAAATGAAGAAATTGATTGATGTACTGCTATTCAACATTATCTGAGAATTGTTACAAAAATCTACTTTTTCAAGAAAAGTGTTTGAGAAATGACTTCCTTTTATTAAAAAAAAAGCCATACTTGTTCGATCGTTTGCTTGTATTAACCACAACTAAGGCTGCACTGAACACGGAAATTTTAAGCGAACCGAACCAAACCGAACAAACCTTAAGTGAGCTGAACATCGAACACTTCTGAACCGAACAAAACTTTACCAAACAATCAACCTGTAAAATAGAGTATAAACAATTTAGTTCTCAAACATTCATATTTACCAAAGTACAAGTTTCTCAACAATGCTGTTATGTTCACGTGGATTTATAAAAAGTAAACAGATGTAGAAACTAATTTTGAGCATAAAGAAATCTCCTGCGCCTTTACATTTTCCCTCAGAACTTCTGAATGGTTAGGTCTATGAGCTTATGGCTTGGACCATCAGAAAGCTGGGGGGCCTTCAAAATGGTGTATTTAAACATCAAAATCCATCGACTGGAAGTGGAAATATGGTCGGTTCGGTTTTTTTCTTTTGAAACACCAAACCGAACCGAACCGAACACCCTATGTTCGGCCATGTTTGGTTCGGTTTGTTCGGTTCGATACAGCCTTAACCACAACTGTTATCTTTACAGTATAATGCTATTTGCGGCAAAAATGTGAAATAATGTATTTTATATTTTCAGGGCATTCGTTTGTATTCACACTGTTTAAACAAGAATGTGCAGGACATGTTCGGATTATGGGAACAAATTTTTAATAGGTATGTTGTATGGCTGTAGTGAGGCAGTGTCGATCATTTAATTTAAATGTTATACGGATTTATGTAGTGTACAACAGTTGAACCACAATTATCCTAGGTGGGGCCGATGGTTGTGCCGATAATATAATACTGTAAAATATTGTATGTAATATTGTGTAGTTTGGCTAATCCAATCACGTGCAAAACAAAAGAATGAATATATTTACTTGTCTCAGACAACTTAGTCTGGCGCCTTGAAGTTTCTTGAAATGATAATGCCGGTAAAACAAAACATTACACCTCATCTAAACAACATGGATTGCTTGCTCTCATACAACTGGTTCTCCCAGCATGCACGGCGACCTATTGCTTAAGACGTGTCACCAACTAAGCCAGTTAAGTCTTATAACTAAATCTGTACCATTTACGATACCAGTACGAATACCACAGCTATATCACCGGTATTGTGACTGATAACCACAAATTTTACAGATACCAGTGCAGAAGTCGATATCTTTAAGTTGATCACATATCGTCGAGGTTTTCTCTGTACAGTTTACACTACTGTACCAACTTGAACAATTCTTATAAATTTGTGTGCCTTTTTATGTTTAATATTAAAAAAAAACAACTAATCCCGATAGCCAACTTTTTTTTTTATCGCCATACTTGCCGTACTGGTGTCATAACCTGTATTTCCTTTTTGGGTGCCGAAATCGGTACTGGTACAGCATGTGGTGTGCAGGGCTGCAGATCACTGATCTTTACAAGTTTTATTGTTTGTTATTGTGCTTGAATGTATAAGATTACTGGAAAAAAAATTTGAATGAAATGGATGGTTACAAGAAATAGACATAAAGCAAGGTGAATGCCTATTCCAAGATATGGTGTTTGGGTAATCGGGGTTTGGAAGGCTGGCTGTGCGCATGTTTCAAATTTTGTGGCATATAGTAGATTATCTATTGTTATTATTGTGTAAATTCATTTTTTCATGAATGGAACTGGAGTATTTATTAACAAACTGCATATTTAACTACCGAAAGCAGAAGTAGAGCAGCTGATAAAAAAGAGTGACTACTTTAAATATAAAGAACGGCCTTGTGTGATTTAAAAACGTTTGCATGTAAATTTCTGTTCCTGTCCCAAAAGCAATAGTATAAAATTAAGGTTGTACCGAGCACATTTTTTCCTACCGAGCCGAGCACGAGCTGAGCTCTCAAAACCCGCCTGGTACACCGAGCAGAACCGAGCCGGTCAATGCTGCAGAGCAGAACTGAGCCGATCAATGCTGCCGAGCAGAATCGAACCCCTTTATTTAAGCAGCACTCGCTAAATGCGAAGCAGGCTTCAAGAAACTACATTTTTAACCAAAGCATAGGAAAAAAAGCATGAATTAATCTGCTGGAATAACCTGTAAATTCAGTTCCTGTATTGAATTCTGTGGTAGCCGTTCAATCTTCCCACAACAGGAACCATGCATCGATCTTGGGCATCGGATGGAATTGAGTAACCGACAGAATGAAGCTTGCGTTCAAGGTCCATTGGGCCCAAGATTGCGTGCCGAGACTAACCACGAGCCGCTCAGCTCGGTTAAATGGACGTAATTGCTCGGTATACCATTATCGGTATAGAATTTCCTTTTTTCTTATTTAGTGTTCGTTTCTGTGTGGATAGTTATGTTTGGTAATAATATTTAGATAACTCTCATAATTTTTTTCCCCACTTAGTGTTCGTTTCTCCAATACCGATCGTCTGGCAACGCTGATTGCCATGATGGCATCAGAGTTGGTGTCAAGCATTCCAGACTCGGGTCACGCCTACGCCATGAGTGAAGCCAGTAGCTGTCTAACACCGGCAGCGGGACTCCGTGAACAGTATGGAGGCATGAAAATGGTAACTCGTAAAGTAATAATAATCGACCTAACAAAATAAAAAAAAATGTATCTCGTGCAATGACCTCAAAAATCAATGTGGTGTATACGAGGTATAGCGAACCTGAGGCATACTACACATCCATAGTCGGGGGTGTAGGATACCTGGTTTTTCAACTCTATACTGGTATTGATAGTTTAGTATTCCAAGTATTGGCGTCGCGATACTTTCTCAATGCCGATACTCTTTTCGATGCCTCAATACCGATACTTAGAGAATTACAGGAACTTAATGGATGTTAACCGATGAAGTGTTTTAAGAAAAACTCGGGAATATTTAAATCTTCACAACTTCATAATGAATAGAAGTAGGCCAGGCCTAAAGCTGTTAAGATTGCTTTGCCATTAATGATGCTGTGTCAATACTTAAAAAAAAAATGTTGCATACTTTTTGATGCCATCGATACTACTGAAAATTTGATACCAATTTTAACTTTCGCTGTCTCCATCTTGGTATCTGTATCAGATGGAAGTTTGATAGTATCGCACCCCTCTGTCCATAGTTAGTCTGCACCGATAACTGAAATAGTGTTACTGGAGCAGATCGGTCTCTGACGTTGACGGTATTAATATCGCCAACTTTCATTACATTCGATAATGCCGTAACCATTCATAACAACACGCAGTTTACAATATTTTATTGAGGAAATCGCCGAGTATCTTTTAAGAAAAACCAACCAACCACAGCTTGAAAACAAATTTGCAAAATTGTGAGAATTAGATTGTGTCGAATCGGTAAAGTTCATAGCGGTGTAGCCCTAATGGTTAGCCACCCCTGACAAAGTATTACCTTCTACATACTTTATACTCTCTTGCTCTTAAAACTGATGCTTAAACTGTTTCTTTGTATTAGGTTTCTGAGATGAGAAAGCTAGCGGAACAGCAGAATTTGGATGCTGTCGCGAAATCGCTCCAGGAGGTTGCTTCTTGGGTGCTAACACGAAACCAAAGCAGGTTGTCTTGCATTTATTTTTAACATTTGACTTTGCGCATCATGTTTTCTCTTACAGGGATGAGAATATTCAGACTTTTCAATAAGGCTCGGCCGATACCAACTTTGACCAATCCGAAACCGATACGGTCCGATGCTACATCACCGATACCGATGCCGATAATTCAATGCATTACTTCTAGTAGAGTTATGTTTCTGCCATATAAAGAAGCAAAATTTGATGAGAAATTCCGAATCTCAAAAGCTCCATGAGCAAGCATCTTGCAGTAAAGTGCGTTTTTGGAACTTGTTTTTGGTTTCTGTTAAATAATTTGAGAACGACTGAACCTATCGCTCTGAAATTAGCATTATTGGAAAGCTCTCGAAAAAACGGTTAAAATGGTGTATTGAAACATCAAAAACGGATAATTTTTGGCGAAGCTATCGCAAAAACCGATATTTGACCAAACAGTCAGCCGCTACCAATACCGCTAGTATCGGTATCAGCTGAGCCTTACTTTTCAAGGAATTTTCGAACTTTTTAGGCCTGAAATTTTATCTAAGAATTTGGCTCGCTTCAACGTTAAATTTTTGACGGGCTGTTTTATCCTACTCCTTTTCTGTAAGAACATTCTCATCCCTGTTATAAAAAGTAAGGACATATTGTAAGTTCTCGTGTTTCTGCTCAGGTTTGCTTTAAATGCTACAGAAGAAGCTCTCCCAAATGCCACCAATTCTTTAGAGAGATTTTTATCGCAGACGCCGTTTTCTGAAGTTCCAGTGGTTGTAAGTTGTTTTGTTATTCTGTAACACCTTTACAATTGAAGACGTTCTGTTGGTTATTGGTTGTGTGCCAATCTTCTCTTGAAATAGTGACTCTTAAAAATTGGAGAATGGTGTCGGAGGAATGGATGTTTCTTCACTTTTCCTTCAAAAAATTTTTCCTCGCTGTGTGAACAAATGGGATCCTTTTCACATTTTGATTGTTTCAACTACTGTATATACATTTAATTATTAAATTAGGCAAAAATTACGCCTCTTCCTGCCTCACTCCGTCGCGTAAACTAACCACTTTTGTCTTATGCCAACTGGTCGTCTTTTAGTGGCACTGCCATGGTGACTTTTTTTTTTGTGGAATTGCCATTAACGTACTATACCTCGCTGTCAGTAATCATTCATTGGTCACAAGTTATCAGCTGGTTATAGATGATTTACATTGCATTTAGACTAATTTACATTAAATACATTAATTTACACCTAGTTGTAGAAAGGCTGCTATTACTTAAGACCAAAACAAGATACAAGACCAACTTTATATGAAAGTCGTACTTCATAATTTAAGCTGCAAAGGTGGTAAAGTTGTTCCCGGACCTACGAGGCCACCCGAAGCAGTTGCGAAGACCACCCATGTCTTAACTTTATGTAAAGCTTACCCTTAGCTTACTTCACAATACCGGTTACAAAGTCACAATGTGATGTGCCACTTTAAACTAAAGTACGACTCTACTGAAAGGTTCCAACTTTAAATAGAAACTTTGCACGAGTTCATGCTTAGCAGTCGTTCTACAACCGGCCGTTGTCACATAGTTTGTATCAGAAAGTGAATATAGTAATGAAATCATGCAGGGTTACCAACTAAAAATTTGCTCAGATATTCTCTGTAAGTGCTTTATTTGGAAGTTTTAAATATGTATTGGGTTCAAAGCTGCATGTAACTTTTTGTGGCATGAGTGAGATCGTAGTTCTTTTACTCATGGTTATAGCTGCAGAAAGTAAAAATACATTCTCATAATTTTTGGAGAATTGCCGTCCTGAATTTCAAATGTGCGACCGATGATTGTTTCTGCGGTAGTTGTAAACGAGTAACCCATTGCATTATTTGGATACGGGAAGCTCTTTAGCATCAGCTGAATGCTAGTCCGGAAGGGTCTGTAAGTAAAATCATTTTAATTGGAGCCAAGTTGCCAACGGAAGAGTCAAAATATCGGATCAATTTTTCATTAAAGTTTTAGAATAAAAACAAGCACGATGCTTCTCAATTGATTGTGTGGAACAAAGTATACAACGGATTTTTCCATTTGAAGGATTTATTTAAAAACTGTTTCGTTTACTGGCTTTTAATCTAGACCACTGAAAAGCTCTCATTGAGACGATGAGTTTAGTATGTTGGAATGTCAAATTGTTCAAAAATTGGTGCATTTTAATGGAATCAAATTTTTGGAGCACGAACACAAGCCACAAGCCAAATTCCAGTACAGTGTTTACTCTAAGTCATCTTGAATTTTTTGAGTTTCGCGCACGCCGACATCAGTATTCGCACTCACATTTCAAAAATTTCAGATACGTTTGCTCCAATATCTCACACATATACATAGTATTGGTGAAAATATATCTGAAATTGTGAAATGTTAGTGTGAATAGTGATCAACATAACAACAAATGGTACCGGTTTTCAAAGTAAAC
Organism: Lithobius niger; assembly: GCA_023313725.1. Classification (NCBI taxonomy): domain Eukaryota; kingdom Metazoa; phylum Arthropoda; class Chilopoda; order Lithobiomorpha; family Lithobiidae; genus Lithobius; species Lithobius niger. Next base: position 58,149 of record JAHWFP010220640.1, on the reverse strand, counting down.
CGAATAATTTTTTCTAAGGATCCCAGCCCAGTGTTAATTTGGTGGTGCTTCTTCTTGGGTATATCTACTATGACGACTGCAACACAAGATAGCATTCTTACAGTCTGCAAATTACTTTTTTTGAAAGCCGATAGGCTCATTTTACTCTGGCTAAAGAAATCGTGAAAAGAGGACTAACGCTATGCCAGAAAAAACAACCAAAATAATTGTTTTAGCGAATTTTCGGTAGTATTAGGCCATGCAAAGTAAAAAAAAAAATGGTTGTCGGGCCCTACCGCATCGATTTTTTTACAAGAAATAAAAATAATTGACGCGGCATTTATTAGTGACTTTTCCAAAGTCAACATTAGTCTGATCACTGCTGTTGTATCAAGGCTACGTAATCTGCCGCATTATCTAAAAAAGCTTCGCATCAAATTTTTTTGGGGGGTTTCTGAAATCCGATCTATGCTTGCTGCGAATAAAAATTTCCGAAAAATGTCTTTTAAATGCTGTGTTGAAGAAATCTGACCATTTTTTTAAACTCAGTATGAAAACGGCACTTTTTTTTTTACTATAAAATGTGTTAAAAAATATTTTAAAAAACGTCATCCCTCATCAGTTTTAAACTTTCTGTGCCCGAGAACCATTTTTTTTACTTTGCCTGGCCTTATATGTTTACATAAACATCCCACTACCTTCATCAGGCAAAAAGTGTACGAGCTTGTTCAAAAATAACGACTAAATGCTAGAGTTTGTTTGAATTTATGTTTGAATTTAAACATAAACTCTGGAGTGTAGTCGTGATTTTTTACGTGCTCATACACTTTTTGCCTGATGAAGGTAGTGGGATGTTTATGTTAGCATATAATACTACAGAAAATTCGCTAGAAAAATTCTTTTTGGTTGTTTTATTTTTTACTGGCATAGCGTTAGTCCTCTTTTCACAACTGCAAAATACTTCCTTTCAGTAACATGTGTTAAATTGCTTATTTTATGCCTTTTGTTGTCCAAATTAAATTTGTTTTTTGTCCAGTAAACTAGTATAATCTATCTGCCGCCCGGGACACTGCTTCGCATTCCTTATTAATGCAATCAGTGCCGCCATCTTGTATCGCTTTCGGCGTGAACGTGTCAACCAACGTGAATTCCAGAAAATTAGAGGACTTAATTGCTTCAGGTGACTTTCCAGCATGCACTCACATCAGAACATCTAACGATGTCCATGCAGCATGCCATAAATGCAGGCAGTGTAACTGCCATGTTAATGCCATGTAATCGAAGCGTACGAAACATAAACATGGACTCGAATTTTCAAAGTAAGCGATGTGACATTTTTAAAATGCCGTGTAAATGAAGGCCGTGCATTAATAACGAATGCAAAGCAGCGCTCCTGATGGGAGGCAGATTATACTAGATAATTGGACAAAAAAATATAATTAATTTAATTTGGGCTATGAAAAGTATAAAATACGTGATTTTAGTATATATTACTGAAGGTAGATAGGTTGGAATTTGTTGGTAACAAAAACAAAGGAAGATGTCATATATGGAAGTACCAATAATCCTTGAAGCCTGATGATGACACCTGTATGGGGTCGAAAATTTGCAAGACAAAGTGTTTGTCTACGTTGTGAAAGTGTGCGGACGTTTTATTTCTGAACTGAAATTGTTTAAGTTGTTGATTCACAGTATGAACTGCAACGATCTTTTTCGTATTGAAGGTAGCTAGCTATGTTACAGTTGTAAAACTAAATTGTAAACAGTGTTAAAATTCCCTTATTATATCGCAGAGAACATCGTTATTAGGAGGCACCTATTGGAGGCTAATTTGAATGCGGATTCCAACAGTGAAAACCGATGTAGCCAGAAAGAAAATGTAGCGATCAGTAGGAAAATGCAGTATCGATCGACTTAAAATCCATCACTCAATTGTTCTCGAAACCAATTGTAACGAGTTTTGAATGTAGAAGCCAAACTTGAAGTAGTTAAACCTTGTTTAATACGGAATAATCATGACAAGATTTGGGTTACATTATAACGTACATTCTCAACACAAGAATGAACGAGAATTGAACACGGGACTCCGAAGCCCTTAACTTTTATATGCTCCGGTCGGATCCAGAGCTCTACCAATCCAGACAACCAATCAGCACATGAGTTCATTAACCAATCCAGTTCTTAGTTACAAAGTTTTTACCAATCGTGGCCAACGATATTTGGCCACGTTCTCCTGCACGTCCGCTCATGGTTTTGGCGCAAAACCTAAAAGTCCTTGCTGTTAAACAATGGTTTTGGCGCCAACAAGAGTCAACTACCGTTTCAATCACACACTTAGGTATAAGGGTGAGCCAATGTCCGTTACGCAATTAGTAAATTGGTGAAAGCCAGTGGGTAGTACACCCACGGCCACCGCAGAAACACGTACTTTACTCTCCCAACTGAGAGCCAGCCAGCTTTTGAAGATGAAAGAGGCGATTCTCGAAAATGTGTGGTATGTAAGTGTTTGTTTTTTGTGCTATATTCATGAAGAAGCGAACCATTTTCTGTAACCCACAGATATTTTGTCAAAACAATGTCGGTGAGTTTCACAGTAATACCAATGACGGTTTTTCAGTATGTTAGAACGAGGTTTTACTGTTTGGTTGAAGCTGTGAAAAAATTCAGTTCGTTTTACCCTGTTTATACAGAAATTGTTTCTATTTTTAGATGGACCATACATCTCCTTTGCCAGCTCCCTCCAAGTGTCAATACATTTTGCCCTTTCCAGTAAACTTTGTTGGAAAAGGTATTCCCGGTGTACCATACAGTCACCAGGATTTTTCAAGGTACTTAGTACAGAAACTAGAAGGCATTGTCAACAGTGCATAAGGCATATATATGTTATAGCTATCCCTTTGTTTTCCATCCACAGTCACAAGTTTGAAGAAAGGTCGGTTGGGATAGACTTCGTTAAAGATCATACTGTGAAACTAGACGAAAAGCAAATCAAAGTCAATCGAAATAACGCTCATTTTCACATCCAAGACACTCGTACTGTTTGGCAAATTTTTGACAACTCCCTGTTGTCTTCATCAGGCCTCCAAGTCTTTGCCAGAGTGAAAATGAGTGTTATTTCGATTGACGTTAATTTGGGGTAGACTCTGTGGGGTTTGTTTTCCCAGCTCTCCTCCTGTTCCTTAAATGTGTTTCACCAAAGCGAAGCCAGGAAACATTGAATACCAATTGCACAAGAATCGACCTGTAACTGGACCCGTGATTGAAGACTTGAACTTCTTCACTTTAAGATCATTTCTGCTGCCTGCCAGTTGCTGTTTACCTGCTCCGATCTGTAGCACGAGTGATATTTTTCACAGATAGTTGACAGGGCCAGATTTCTAAATAGGCCCTGGAGGCCCGGCCTATAGCCACAATTTTTAAGGGACGGCATGATGACCCAAAAAGAATCAAATAAGTGACGAGCTTGTGTGGGTTTTGTTGGCTCTCGAGTAATAAAGCAATAAAAGCAATAAAAGTGGCACTGAAGTTCGTTAGCATGTATGAATGGAAATGAGGGTGAAAATCCTTCCGTCATAATGCAACATCGTCTGATAACAGAATCAAGTAGCCAAGGGACAGAGACAAGCCTCTTGAGTCTGCCATTAGTCGCCTGGAGTCGGTTACAAGTCGCCATCAGGCATCCAATAGCCAAGGTAATACATTACCACTTGTCGATGGGATTCTAAGATTCTAACATTGCAGCCGATGCCACGGGGATGAGGAATTTCCCCCTCTCTTTATGGGGATTTCCCCTTCTGTTGATTTTAGAGCTGACGAAGGCCAAAGGTTGGAAACTACGCATTTGTGAGAATACAGGATACACTAATCTGAGAAATAAATACAGGACAACTGCCCCGACTGGGACTAAATCTAGGATGCCCTGAGTGTTAGGCCGGGCACTCTAACCACTGATATACCGTGAGACCATGGTGGATACTGACCATAGTGTCAAGCCAAGCTTAGTATCAGTTCAAACTTTCTCAATGGTACTCTAAAATCCAGAAACAAGTACAAGGAGAGATAAGGAACTTGGTTTGTTGGTCTCCACACTACAAATAATGCAAGTAATAAATAAAGAATAAATCGTAAGGTAAAGGATTAACAAAGCGAACATTCTGCATTAAAACCAGGCCTTGTGACAATACTAGACAAGTGTTTGGCTAATCAAACTTACATGCAAACCAAAATTACACTTATATTTGAGAGGAATTTTGTGTTATCGGCTTGTGCTTTAAGCTGTGAGAAGATTACAAGAAGCTTCCAGAAACGGATTGAACGAGGTTAATTTTCACTTTCCTCAAAATCACTGATCTTTAATTCAAGCTTAATTTCGTTTTAAATAATGCTCATGTCCAAAACAAACGTCGAAAATTGTGCTGGGCTTCCCACCAGCATTGTTGTTGGCGCGCCAACCGTGCTCCTCGTCACTATTAGTTAAGGCTGTACCAATCTGAACCGAACATGGCCGAACAGAGGGTGTTCGGTTCAGTGTTCGGTCTTTCAAACGCAAAATACCAAACCGAACATATTTTCACTTCTAATCGACGGATTTCAATGTTTGAATACACCATTTTGAAAGTTTTTTCGCCAGCTTTCTGTTGGTTCAAACCCAAGTTCCTAGCTCTAATGGTTCAGAAGTTATAAGGGAAAATGTAAAAGTAGTGGAGATTTTTTTTTATGTTTAAACAGTTTCAACATCTATGGACAAGACCATGTGAAAATACCTATATTTGTTAAGAAACTTGTGCATTGATGAATCTTTGTGAACTGAGTTCTTTTACATTTTAGTTTAAGATAGATTGGTTTGGTACATTTTTGTTCGGTTCGGAAGTGTTCGGTGTTCGGCTTATTTAAGGTTTGTTCAGTTTGGTTCGGTTCGGCTGAAAAATTCTCGTTTGGTACAGCCTTACTATTAGTTTTGGGCACCGATTGTGTAGTTTTTTGCTCAATTTTGGAGTAGGCCTTTTGGAATTTAGGACTATTTGGAGTTAGGAATATTGACAACGGGCAAGACTTCTCGTGTCGGATGACACCGGGAGACCACTATGTGGCTTGTTGGAGACGTAGACCCTGTGATTTTCTGATAAATCCATGTCCAGAGATTGGCTCGACTTATTCCGTGAAGGGAGTTGACAAGTTTACCAGACCAGAAAAAAGTCCCAGCAAAAGCAGGCGCAGTGCAAAAGATCAGCTTCTTTTGACACTCAATCCGCCACACTGTCCGTCAATCAATCTGGCACCCCTTTGGAACAATGTCGGTAGCATGAATTTGACACAGTGATTGGCAATTTCCAGGAAACCATATCAGTTCCAGTCGTAGCCAATGTAATTTTACATTATGGAATACAAATTTTGCCAAGATGAAGAGATTCGGAAATATTGGGTCCGTCACCTTTACAAGTAACTGCCTCTCTGCGAGTTCTATAGCATATTAGATTACTTGCCAAACTTTTCAGTCTTGTCTGAATACTGCCAAGTTTGTAAAATTTTCTCGAGAATGAGTGTCAAGAAAATCGAATTTTTTTTTTCATCCCCTTGTGAAATAGGTACAAATTTATATTTCTCTTAACACCGTCTAGTGGTGCAGATGTAAACCCAAGTGTTGAGCCATTCTTTTACCGCGAGTTGCCGGCCCACTCGGACGACTAATATCTTGGCGGTTGTGGGACAGAATGAGGAATAGCATTACCTTAAATACTGCGGCACTGAAATCTGCTCTCCCTTTTTTATGTCGCACCTAGCTGGCATTGTTCATACATAAATAAGTCTGATTTAATGAATATAAGAAAATTAATGATAAGTGACTGAATATATGCAGTAGAACCTCGATTGTCTTAACTAATTAGGACCAAAGCGTGTTCAGATAATCGTAAATTCGTATAATCCATTTTACATGCAAAATAAAAGAGGAAAACCTTTTTCTTTGCCCCAGTTTTAGTGTTTGAGAACTATGGTTGAGTGTACTTGAAGACTGAAAAGAAAATTTTGCGTGAAAAGACTCCAGGAACATAAACAAAGTAGAGGTGCACCGATGTTAGCATCGGACATCGGAAATCTGTTTTTTTTTTTGGCTACATTGGTCATCGGAACATCGGTTCAGTTTTGAGCAGCAGATGTTCAAACATCGGATATCTAAAACTTTATTAAACCATTTTGTGACAGATGTGCCTAGAATTAACTTCTGGGTGCTACATTTTTAATTTTATGTGCGAAATTCTCTTAATTATTTTTGATTCCTTAAAAAACGTAACTTGGTTTCATGTTACTTAAACATCGGACCATGAGATATCGGAATCGGATATTGGCCGATGTTTTTTCAACATCGAAATCAGACATTGGAATCGGCATTTTAGCATATCGGTGCATCCTTAAAACAAAGCACAGTCAATGCTTATTCTTTCTCTAAAAAATGGCTAATTTCCTAAAATTTTGTAAGAATGGGAGTTTGGATAATCAGGGCGATTGGATAATCGGGGTTCGGATTATCGAGGTTCTAGTGTAATTGTAAAAATGAATAAATGTATGATCCTCACCCAGCTGTTGATGGTTGTGATATCTCAATATTTCAAAAGTCGTCGGACTGGTCTCTTCAGGAGAATAACACGTGATGAGTTGGTGAAAGATGAGGATTGTTGAAAATTATATTTTTAATCAGTTATGCCATGATCTTACATGGCGAGATACACATATTAATGAATTTATAATGTGCGTAATATTAATACCATTTAATGAAATTCGAGTCATAATTCAGTTTTTGCATTTGTTCTCTTTGCAGTTTACGTGTACTAGCGCGAATGATGACCAGTAAATTCCTTCATAAAGAAATAAGGTAAAAAAAAAAAAAAGGTACTTGTAATCCATTATAAAATCCACACAAATTCCCTTCTCCGTTAAGCCAGTAAGTAACGTAATTTCACGGGTGACCCATACTGTTAAAATTTAAGTATAGGTGTAGTGTGTAAATAAACTCTGGGGTAACCTGCACTTAGTACTGTACATGTGTGAATATTTAGTTAGCCCTAACGTCACCTGTGTTAATGCGGTAGTGGATGCAATTAGCGGTTTTATCATTACGCATTGTTTTTTATTTTTTTATAGTGTCAACACAATAATCGAACAAATATTAATTTGAGTGCCGGCTGGCCGTGCCTACCAGCTTTAAAACTTTCCATTGCTTACTGAAGGAGGGACGACATACTACGCATTGTACGTAGTGGTTGTTGGCCCACGAGGGAAAGCTACATACGATGCGTACATGCTAGGGGTCAACGGATTAACGATGTTCACAAATACTTACTCAGTTAATAGCATAATCTAGGATAGACTAATGGAAAGCAGCCTCCTATACGCGAAGACCTGTGTTCCACTTCCTGTGCAATTACGATGTGACCTCTTTCTTAACAAGGTAGTCAATCGCAGGATTATCCTTATTACAAGGACCTTCCAATTTTGCAATAGACTACCATGTGAAAAAGGAGGTCGTGTCGCAATTACACTGGAAGTAGAAAACAGGTCTTCACGTTCAGGAGGCTACGTCTGATTGAAGTCATTCAACATGAACAGCAAATATGTGATTCGAGCGAGGACAACATATTACGTGCCTGACGAAGACAAATGCATTTAAAATTAAGCTGACAAAAATTCACGGGGTATAGAGAACAGGTATCTGTGTGCGAGATATTTGTGCAGTTATATCTGGATTTTGAAGAATGAGTGTAAATTCTGATCATTAACCGTCAGACTACAAAATGTTTTGGACTTTTGCATATCAACATTTTTTGTTGAAAATGCATTCTTTTAAGTCACAATTATTAGTCACGTCATGAGTGGGGGGAGTTTATGATGCCCCGCGCATCAAGGTGCCAGTTGTCTTTATTATTGTTCTTCTTCAGTTGACAGTTAGGCTGCTGGGAGTGCAGCAGGTGGTCGTGGGGCTGACTCAGCCATGTTGGTGGTATTTTTCTTTTGGCCCCATTCCAGGTGGGTGGCGCACCTACGAGGTTCAGGCTCTGAACTCCTTTCTCTCGCAGACTGGTACTGTGCCACAAGTGGGAATCTGTCCCATTTGTTAACGCAGTGAGGATTCTATGAATGAGAATTGGTGATTCTACCAGAGAACTTTTTCTCGCAGGAGAATAGAAGTTCTCAAAGTAAAACCTGATGAAGCTGTGTTAATGTAACTGTCCACCCACCGCCTCTGGCGCAGGGTTGTCACACCAGCAAGTGGAAAGGCATTGGTCCTTGGGCGTGTCGGAGCAGGGCAGGTGGGGACCAAAAGTGATTCAGGTGGACGCATTTTTTTTGCGTAAATTAGGGTGAATTTGTGCAAATGAGGTGAATCAAGAGTGCCGATAAACAAGGGAGACATCCCATTTGTTAACACAGCTTCGTCGGATTCTACTCTGAGAACTTCGATTCTTCTGCGAGAACAAGTTCTCCGGTAGAATCGCCAATATCGATTTCTATCAATATTCGATAGTAGAATCGTCCTTGCCATACATCTTGCTTCAAAAACTAAAGTTCAACAAGCTATTGTTCTGTGATAAAGACCATTAAAAAAAGAAAAATTGGTTCTCGGGCCCTGCCTTCACCGATCTTTTGACAGGAAATGAAAAGAAACGACGCGGCAAGAATAGCAGTTATATATAAAAAATGATCCTTAGTGAGAAATGAAGATACAAAATTACCATTCTTATCGTTAGGTAATTTTATAGAAACGTAAGCAGAATTATGAAGCAGTGTTCTTTATTTTTCCCAAAATAAAAAATAATTCTTCAAAATGTAAGGAAAAATGGGGCTGAAAAATAAAAAATAAAATACCTCCCGCCCGCACCGATTTCTTAAGAAAATGGCCCAAGAACCAACTTCCTTATTTTAAGTGGCCTAAATGTGTGTTTTTGATGATGAATTTTTTTTTTTGGGGGGGGGTATTAGAGGTGAGGGGGAGCTTAAATTACCTGCGAAACATCAACTGTGGGTGTATGTAGAATTCATCAAAATTAGTCTGGGTAACGTGGTAATGGCTGTTGGAGTATGTAAGTAAGCTTGGCCAGACACACTGTACCCGTACTTGTCATAATTCCGAACGCCAATGCCGGGTTGTGTTATTTTACAGAGAAAAAGGAGGAGCTTATGGGGGCGGCGCAAATCTCGGAGCCAGCGGAATATTTTCTTTTTATTCCTATCGGTAAGCAAGCTTTAAACGTAAGTGTTAGCGAGCTGAATGATCCTGACCGTGTAGACTTATCACATTCTATGCTTCTGTTTGCAGCGACCCAAACAACTTGCAGACTTTAAAAGCGTTTGATCGGGCTATCCATTGGGCTATTGATGGCAGCTACACACAACAAGACATAGATGAAGCAAAGCTTTCTGTATTTCAGGCTGTAAGTAGGTGTAATACTGTCTACTTGTCGTGGTCAAATACCGAGTTTTGTTTTGTATTTTGGTTTGGGCATATTTTGACACAAGCTTTACTTTGGTTTGATAACAGGTTGACCAGCCGATCAGTCCAGGCGATCGTGGCTCTCGACTGTTCATTAGTGGCATTTCAGACGAAGCGGTGCAGGCCCACCGCGAGCAGCTGTTTGCCGTGGGAAAGGCACACTTAATTCAGGCAGCACAAACGTGAGTTCTGTTAGACCATCAGAAAGAAAAGGTTTGATTTTCGGTTTTCAGGAATAAAGTTAGAAGACTTGAGCTAATTTTTTCTTTTCGGGGGTCCCATGAAGTTCGTTGTAACAAGGTTCAAAGTACTGCTGTGCTTCCTAGCATCTGGCAAAGAATTTTATCAGATTTTAACTCTATCCCTCCCTAACTCTGGATATCATCCATCCCGCCCGCTCTGATCCCATTTCAGCAAAATTTGTAATCCATGTTCTGAGCATGAACCGGTAGTTTGGATGTAATTTAATATAAATGGTGCCCGTGTCAAAAAACATGTCTGTCTTCATTATTGGCTACTACTAGTGTGCAGTAAACTTAGACTTTGTTTGACAGGTACTTAACAAGTTCTAGTCGTTCTGGCATTTGTATACTCGGGCCCAAGAATTCCGCTATTAAGGCAGAAGATGGCTGGCAGTTGCGAACCGATTACTCGTAGGGTGAGTAAAATACTTCAACATTTTCTGGGGTTGTGGATGCTCTTCAATGTTAAAGGCAAAAGTAGAAATATGAAGTTATTTAAAGAAAGTTGTTTATCGGTTATCGCAGGATTGCCAAAAACCTTCTCCACCAAGCATTGATTTTGTGTCCTAGCTTGCTCTGTAACGCAGCTTTTGCGAAAAATTTTCCATGAGTAAAAGATTTATTTAAGTGTTCGTCAAATTCGGCATATATTACGGCTGCACCGATGCCAACTTTACTGATCCAATACCGGATTTGGTTTTAAAAAATAGCCTACCAGTACAGATGTCCAAAATTAATCCCTTAATCCCCAATTCATTTTATCAAAGGTGTAGTTTTCTTCAAAAGTCCAATAGTTATTAAAATAAAACATTTTAAAATGGTAAGCTACAGTTAAAAGATTGCCGGTGATTTCCCGAACCAAATGCCGTGAACCGCTTTTCGTAACGTTGAACGGTTCCAGAGGTATCAATGTTTCAGCAAAAAGTTACCGATACTTCAAATATTGAGAACCGATGTGATCCAGAATCTGTATCAGAGCAGCCGTACAAACAATCGAAGGGAAAATTTACAAGTTTAAGTTTAAATTTTAAAAAGATGAAATATACCTTGATAGGTGTAAGACATTGCAGCAAAGTAAACGCGCACAATTTCAAGATGAAGATACCCAACAGGACACTATCTGGAAAATTTTTGATGGTCAGTTCACCGGAAATGTAAAACTCAGCCAACTGTCTTCATCAGGCTCACAAACTCAGCGGAAAATCCTTGTCAACCAGACGACAGTGTCATTTAAATTATTCCAACCGCCGAATTTGAATGACTCTTGTCGTGTCTGCTTGGCGAGGATTTACCTTTGACATTTATGAGTCTGAAAATAGTCGGCTTGGTTTTACATCTCCGGTGAACTGACTATCGAAAATTTGCTAAACTTTGCCTTTTCACTGTGTTCTGCGGTGAACTTCTGTCAGTAGCCCCTAAATTAGCTGCAGAATCAAAGTGTGAACTAACAGCCAGCAAGCTCAACCAAAGCACCTAATGGAAAATGGGACTATTTTAAAGATAACCCGCCCTTTCGCTGAGCTTCCACAGCAGGGGCCGTGGTAGAAAAAAGAACTCGTCCAAGCAGCGAACTTCTGAATGTAAGACATGTGCAACCAGCAAATCAGCTTCTGGGAAAGAAAGAAAAAAAAAATTGACAGTTCAGCTCCCTCGGTCCATCTAAGAAGATAAGTCGTCTGTTGTTGGTGGCCGCGTGCAAAGTCGCGCAGAAGCCTGGACCGAGATCTCTGATGTCCTGTGGCTCTTGTCGGTAATCGCGGACGGCTACCAGCCAACATTCCTTTTGATTCCAAAGCTCACATCATTGCCCCCTTGGAAAAATGAACGACGACAAGAATCATCTGCTCTGAGAAGAAATAAACACTCTTCTGGAGAAGGGCAGTAGAAATTTACCAGACCTGGATAAAACCAGGATTCTACAGTAAGATTTTCTTATTTCCAAATTTTCCAAATTTTCAATCTCAAGTTTTTTAAACAGTTCATCGAGAACAAATCCTTCAAGATGGAGATCTTTTCCTCAATCAGGAATTTGATGGTAGCCGAGTAATGGACAATTTCGGTGAACCTGAAAGATGCTTACCTGCACGTCCCGCTTATTCCCAACATCTTCCCCCTTTTCCGATTCGTCTTTCAAGGAGTTGTCTACCACTTGAGGGCACTCCTTTCGGACTGAAGACTGCTCCGAGAATCTTCACACGTTTAGCTCGACTTATTCTAGCAACTCTTCATTCCAGAGGGATCCTCACATATGCCTATTTGGACGATTGACTCCTCCAGAACGAAGACCGAAGAAGATTCTTCTGGACTTGGAAGCCTTGATCGACCTGCTACAGGCTCAGGTTTGGCATCAATGTGGCGAATTCCCGTCTGACTCCAATGAAGTCATTTAATTTCTAGGACCCTTGTTCGACATGACATGTTTTACGGTTTGTCCTACCCCAGAAAGGTTTCTCTCCATCAAGAATCATCTTTTCAAACTCCCAACACTTCAGGTCTTGTCAATGAGAGATCTTTGCGAAGTATTAGGATTACTGGACGCGGCAGCTGACCTTGTGCCGTAAGGCCGTTGGAGGGAACGGCCTCTACACTGGTATCAAAGGTATCATCTGAGGCCGGCGAAAGATCTGTACAAGATTCTGGTCACTATGTCTCATCTTTTCCCCAAGGAAGCTGTTCTATGGTGGTGCGACCCTCTACATGTCACACAAGGAGTCCCGAACAAGGAGGAAAAAGCCTATTTAAATCATAATCACAGATGCGTCCACCACTGGATGGGTGCCTACCTACTCACTGCTACAACTTCGGTAATCTGGAATGCAGAAGTAAGGAAGCAGCACACGAACAAATTGATTTATCTAGCAGCACGTGAACAAACAGATTTATCTAGCCCTGCTACATTTTCAAAATCGGCTGAAGCCAGAAACAACAGATACAATCCGACAACACAACTGATGTCGCTTACCTGAACAAAAGAGGAGAGATACTTTCCCAACCTCGTCACCTCCAGGCGGTTTTAATTTTTCTTATTACAATCCAAAAGGAAATTATGATATTGTCTCTTCACATTCCAGGATGCAGAAACGTTTTGGTGGACACCCTTTTCAGGAGGACAAGATACCAACAACGGAGCAGTGATTCAAGTCGTCAATTTGCAACAGCATCTTCAGCCTATGGGGCACTCCGATGGTAGATCTTTTTGCCACGAGTCTAAACAATCGTCTGCTGAACTATGCAAGCCCTTTTCCGGATCCGCAAGCACAGGGCAGGATTAAGGGGGGGTGGTTTGGGTGCTGAAGCATATAGCCACAGGCCAAAAAGGGCCTCAAAGGTGCCTCACATGAACTCCCAGGCTGCTGCTTTGTCTTCACTCGGTCCCATCGCCGTCCATCAGAAGATTGATGGCAGCAGCAGGAATACCATCTATTAACCTTGGAGGCAACAAAAGCTGCAACTTCCCACCACCTGGATTGTCGAAGTCGAGACGATTCAAAAGTTTAATTGGCGACCACATTCAGGGATAAAAAGGTTTTCCCCATTCTTCAGCCTGAATGGGTCAAAACAGTTGTTATCCCCGATTACCTACCCAATTTTCCACCAGACCTCCCCCTTGTTGCCACTTCAAGTGCGCTTCCGGACAAATGAATGAGATCATTCCACGCATGCACCATGCTCTTGGGATGCAACGATCAAGCGGAGACAAAGGTTCTTGGGTGGTAGGTATCACAGGATTTGATTTTAATCAGGAAAATGCGTCCAATCTTAACAGAATCTCGGAACTAGAGATCAACTAATCCAGGTTTTTGTGGCCAGAGTCTCAATCGATTAAAAGAATTTTATGTCCATTTTGTGAAAATCTACGACTTTATAAAGTTCTTGTAGTTGTGATTTAGGGGAAATGTATAGATCCCATATCTGATTTGGTGACATCACAAAATTTCAGAAAATGTGCATAAAATCAGAGAATTTCTGCTATTACGGTACTTAAGAAAAAAACTTATTCTAATCGGCGGGAAGGTGTTCTAGATGCGAGGGTGTGCGATCCTATTACAATATATTCTAAGTTGGTGTATGTTTTGGTTTCAGGTTTTCTGCCAGTTTGTGAAGAACTCGGTTGAACCAAAAACATGTGTAGTCGAGGATGCTAGTCGATGATACGTTTTGCGTGTGTTAATGGTGTAGACAGTGAAGACTGTTTGGAGTTTGTACTGATGCCAAGGATCATAGATATCGGAAGAACTTATTATTACAAAATGTGGTTGACAGTATTAAGTAAAGTCATACTTCGAATTAAAATAAAAAAAAAAATACACCTATAAATTGGAAGACTAGCCCACGTTTTAATTTGCGCTACTCTTAGGGATGTTCGGTAATCGAAAAATTCAAGCAGAGTCGAGTATGTTACTTGTACTCGAATTCGAGTCATTGCTCGCATCCATATTTGTAAAACTCGAATCCGGTGAAAATGTGATAACTTCGCCAATTTTTGACGGATTTTGACATTCCACTATACCAAATTCATCGTCTCTACGAGAGCTTTCCATTGGTGTAAATTAAAAGCCATTCTCTCAAACCATTTTCCAGTTATAATTAAAATAAGGAAAATTATTTGTGCACATTCACCCACAGGCAGTTAAGTAGAATCTAGAAACTTGCAAACAAACTGTGTTCACTAAGGCTCGGCCGATACCGATATTGGGGAACGGTATCGGTACCGATACTAGTGGTATCGGTATCGGATCCGTATTGGCTAACTGTTTTGGTCAAGTATCGGTTTTTGCGATATCTTCGCCAAAAATTGTCCGTTTTTGATGTTTCAATACACCATTTTAACCGTTTTTTCGAGAGCTTTCCAATGGTGCTAATTTCAGAGCGATAGCTTCAGTCGTTCTCAAATTATTTAACAAAAACCAATAACAGGTGCCAAAAAAACTCACTTTGCTGCAAGATGCTTGCTCATTGAGCTTTAAGATTCGTAATTTTTCATCAAATTTTGTTTCTGAATATGGAAGAAACATTAACTTTGTTGAAAGTAATGCATTGAAGTATCGGCATCGGTATCGGTGATGTAGCATCGGACCGTATCGGTATCGGCTCGGATCGGTCAAAGTTGGTATCGGCTGAGCCTTAGTGTTCACCGAGGCGAATACTCAAACTCTGATTGATACTCGATTCTTCTGTTGCTAACTCTGCTTGCCTCGTATTAAAATTATTATGCTCTCACACCCCCCCTAGCTAATTATGATTAACGACGTTGGTAGATACCAATATTTTGCCAATACTTTCGGGATCAGTTCGGTTACTTGGTATCTGAACAAATGGTTTTTCTCGATAATTTCATCAAAAATTGACCAATTTTGAAGTTCCGAGCCATCTTAACCATTTTTTTTATTTTTTTTTTTCCAATTTGGGCTAGTCCCAAGTCTGTTGCTTGTGGACTTGCAGGGTTGTTACAAAACAAGTGTACAGTTTGAAGCATTCATTAAACGAAATCTATTCAACTTATTGGTAAAAGGTTTTCACCATCAACGTTCTGCAACTCGTTAAATTTTGCCTTGCAAGTTATAGATGTTCAATGTGTGCTCGTTTAGTTAGACGTCATACATCCAGCAATAATCAAATTCCTGCCGAACACAGTTTAGCATGTCCTCGTCAATTACTTCAATTGCTGTTGTGTTTGTTGGAATGGGAGGAATGAAGAACTTATCTTTTGACATATTCCCCATTAAAAAAAAGCCACATAGTGTTATATTAGGGCTTCAAGGATGTGTGCAGAGGAAGTTTTGCTAAATTCAAGCACTCAGAACAATTTCTGTAGAATTTGCGGTCATCTTGCAGAATTGCCACGTGACATTCACGTGATGCACATTACTTTTGTAGTCGCCCTGTATTTAAAGGCATTTATAAAAATAAATAAGTCCCACAAAATAATAGATAACCAGGCTTACTCGGGAAGCCAGAAACTTCCGCAAGAAGCTTGCGCCTTGCTTAACCGAAGGACATTTTATTATTCGACTCTAATACTCTTGTCGGTTTGTCGAGGCAATTTCTGTTAGAATCACTCGTCAATTGCGTCACATCCACATACAAACCGCAAGTTGCTGTTTTTGACAAAATGTTTAGGAAAAAAGTGTGGCTCGTGTGCGAAACAACACAGTAAGTTATTTTAATTAATGGCGCTACTGAATTGAACCGATGAGAGAATGATAGCATCATAAGTAGGCTTATCTTAATGGAATTGCTCAAAAGTGTCAGTACTTTAAACTTTTGGTTGCAGTATTAATTCCGAAACAGTCTTAAACACTCTCATGGACACAGAGGTGCTGCTTTGCTTAAGTGTCTAATCTAAGCTGCGTTCAATTCATTTTTCATTTCTTTCCGCTTTTGAACCGAAATTAGTGGTGTGTATTAATTGGGGCTAATAATTTAGGCATTCAGGAACAGAATGGAGTAATTACTCAAAACTTCCTCAAGAAAAATGTCTGTTGAAATTATGAATTCTGTGTTCCTCAAGTGTTCCTCAACTTTTTAGCTCTCGCCGATACTGATAAGAGATCGCTTCTGTAACCAATTGTCGCGGTATAGGTAACCATTTCGAGATAACATGTGGTTCGCGGCATTTTTGTCGGGCAATTGCCTACTATCTCCCTAGGTGAGTGTGCTACAATTTTTTATTTTGGTACTGTAATTATACAGGGTGTAACTGAATGGTCTGTACAAACTTTGAGGGTGTGATCTATGACCAAATATAAGACAAAAAAGTCCTATAAACATGGGTCCGGAAATGAACCCGTTTTAAGTTTTAGCACCCCAAAGTTCGGGGTAAAAAGTTGAAAAGTTTTCATAACTTCCACCTAAGTTTTCCAAACCAATGCAATTTGGTACAACATTCTTGCAATTACAGTACTTCATAATTTAATGTCAATGCAAAGTTTAACAATTTTGGGGAAGGGACCATGTGGCTGTCGACGCGCCATTAAGCCTCATCCCCCCCCCCCCATATGGAGGGACGAGGGGACGTTGGGGGGGGGGGCATAATTACTGAAACAAACATTACATCGCCAACTACTACATATAACTAAATGACTCTGATTAAACTTTAATGACGGATCCTAGTAGACACCAAAACAACAAAAAAAAGGCCGTAGTCTGGAATGCATCTTTTCCGAATAACAGCCCTCTTCAGTAAACCTTTCTTCCAGCTTTTCTACAATGCAGAGCTTGTGTCCCAAAAATGACCATGAACCCCCTACTTCGTTGTTACCCAGCATCAACAACACGTACTGGTGTTTGTTTTGGTCTGTTGTAAAAAAAACAAAAAACATTACACTAAAATATGACACATTTGCGTACTTCAGAGATCTTCATCCAGATGCGTGTTAGCTTTCCTGCTTCAAGAGGAGCAAACACAAACCTACAAATTCCTCACTTCTGAAATAAACACGATGCCTAATTAATGGTGCTCTGCATGGCGACGTACTGTTTGTTTCAATGACCCATAGATGTTATCTGGG
>JAHWFP010220640.1:0-40833 GCA_023313725.1 Lithobius niger | reverse complement strand
CCCCCCCCCCCCCCCTTCCCTCTCCTTCATTTTCCCCTTCCCCATACTGTCCCATCTAACTAACATGAATTGTGTAGTACTGAAATTGCGTTAATGATGTTCAAAATTACACTGTTTGGAAAACTTAAGTGGAAGTTATGAAAAATCTTTAACGTTTTATGCCAAACTTTGGGGGGCTGTAACTAAAAACGGGTTCATTTCCGGACCCATGTTTATAGGACTTTTCTGTCTTATGTTTGGTCATAGACCATACCCTCAAAGTTAGTACAGACCATTCAGTTACACCCTGTATATTGACTTACTAAAAGACTTACTATTAAAGAAAACTATACCACTCAACTAAGCTATTACAAAAAGCTTATTTCTTTAGTGTACTATTTCCCTTGTTGCAGGGATTCTAGCAACTTACTGGTATACTCTAAGAGTAATTAGGCCAGTTGAAGGTTTTAAAAGGTATATTGTCTTTATATTCTGTTGTGCCCAAACTCATTGAATGTATTGAATGACTGCATGTGTGTAGTAAATTAAAACATTTGTATAGATTGCAGTATTTGCAAGTTAGTTTATATGAAATAAAGTACAAACCATGTGAGTGATGTATTGTAATTAGCGTGCGCATTGTACATTAAATTGCCATTGTGATTTATTAAAGCATTTTTTTTTTAATTTTAGTGAAGCATTAATGATCTTACAGTAGGATTTTATAATATGGCGCAAAAGAGAACGTATTATTTTGCAATATTAGTGACAAAAAAAATGTTTCTCACTCTGGGGCACTTGCTTCGTAGAAATGACAAAAGTAAGACTCGCCCAGCTTAGTTAAGTTTGTCGTCACTCAATTTTTCCTCACTGTTCCTCCTGTACCATCACACCAAAAGCACCCTCTTTCTCCAACCCTCCAGACAAGGAGGCAATGTATGGCCTGTTCACCCCCTCTGCTGCCCATGCCTTCTTCCATTCCCCCCACTTCGAGGTCCTCCAAACTCCTACTAACACATGCTCCAAGGTTTCTTCAGCATCCCCACGTATTCCGCTGGTTACATCCTCATCGTCCCCTCCCGTTCTCCAATCCACTTTCCTGCTGTTGAAAGTCCCCTCCCCCCCCCCAACAACAGCACAGTGCCCTATATACCAACATTTACATCTCAATCTACCCTTCTGGCTACATCTCCCTGTAGACATCCTCCTCCTCCCCGTATCTCTCATCCATCTCTCTACTTCAACATCTTTGAGCCCCCCCCCCCCCCACTTCATTCGTTACTACCCCTCATCCCATCACCCCTCACCCACAAGTACTTCCAGCTAGTCTCTCCGTCCTCTTAACCTACTACATACTGCACCTCCTGGTCACGTACCCGTACACCATTATTGGAACAACCCACCCTTCTGGCAGCCCCCTAATCCTCTTCCAAAGCTCGGCCAACCCATTTTCCCCTTCACCACCTCCCCCAAAGTAAATTGATTAGCACCCAACCTCTACCTTCCTAACTCCCTCTGGAAGCCGATTTGCTCCTAACATAAATTAATTAGCTTTCAACGTCCACCTTCCTAGCTCCCCTGGCAGATCCCTAACGATCTTATCAAACTTTATCGTTGCAACAGCCTTCCTCTTCTTGAAGCTCGACCAACCCATTTTGCCTTTCGCCATCTTCCCAGATGTATTAGCTCCCATGTACTCCTGCCTAACTCCCCCTGTAAGTGCTCAAGCTGTCTCTGCCCATCGCTTCATACACCCAGCAAACATCTCGCCAGGAACAGCCATCCCTTCCAAAGCATCCTCAAAAGCTCATAACAAATGTACCCCCAAAGGGCACTTTCGTCATCATTCCCTTAACCCTACCTACATTGCCTCTCACGTTTGTCTCTACCATCTCAGGATAATTCTGCTTCGCACAGAGCCTAACCCCTAGGTAGTTGTATTCTTCCACCCTCCTCATTATAACTCTGGTCTTCCTCTCTCCCTAAAACCTAGTAACCAGATTTCTCCCCACTAAACTACCCTCATCTCCATCTCCAAGCAGCGCACACAACATCAGAAGCTGTTCAAGACCCTACTTCTTCCAATTCAAGACCCCAATATTATCAGCAAAAGTCAGCACAGGCGTTCAGCTTGTCTCTCCCCACCCGACTGAAACCCTCTTCTGGTTTCAAGCAACCTCTTTTCCAGCTCCCTCAATTAACCAAATCAACAATATTATCAGCAAAAGTCAGCACAGGCGTTCAGCTTGTCTCTCCTCCCCCCCACCCGACTGAAACCCTCTTCCTGGTTTCAAGCAACCTCTTTTCCAGCTCCCTCAATTAACCAAATCAACAACGGGGAAAAACGATAGCCTTGCCTAAGTGTCCTCTTGCATTCCAGCCACTCAACACTCCACACCAATCCAAGAGGCAACAAACTTCCCTCCCTCATACACCCTATTATGCAGCATTTCAAAGCCCTCCTCCACACCCAAAAGCCAGAGCAACACCTACAGCAGCTCCCACCTCACCCCATCACATGCCTTACCGACATCCAAAAAAGCCACCCACAGACTCCTCCCATTTTTCCTTGCCACTTGAATGGCTTGGGTAACAATAAAAACATTGTCCTCAAGCCTCCTCCCTTTCCGAAAATCATTTTGTTCCTCCCCCATCTCTTCCAATTCCTTCTGAAGATTACTCATCATAATCCTCATGAACACCTTACAGAGCGTGCTTGGCCACTGTCCTATAGTTCTCAAGCTTCCACCTATCCTTTCCGTTGCCCTTAAACATAAAGAAGATCCTCACCTCCTTCCAGCAATCCAGAACCTTTCCCCTTTCGAAGATCTTGTTCATCTCTCTAATCAATCTCCTTTTACCCTTAATCCTCCTTCCCCCTCACCAGCACTCCCACTAGCTCTTCTTCCCTCTTACTTGCAAAAGCTAAAGCTTCTTCATATTCCCCCACCAAAATGGCTTGGACCAGCCTTCCCTCCCCAACTCCTCATCTCCCCACCCTTCCACTTCCCCACACAGCTTTCTGAATGCTCCAGTCAAAATGCTCCAGTCAAAATGCTCCTAATGCTCCCCTCTTTCCTTCTAATCCCTCTCTCACCCCTCATCCGTACTGGTCACGGTTGGCAGCCACGCTAGCCTGAAATGGAGTTGCCTCAGTTGAAGGTTAGTAAGAGGCACCGGAGGGTGGGGGGTTGGGGATGAACATTATGGCCACAACGAAGCGACATTGCACAGGTCATTGCTAAGCTACGGAGGCATGTTTGGCAGTTCAGATCCTGCCTAATTGGTTTAGTACATTAATTGTAGTTCATCAGTACCTTCCTAAAGCACCGAACAGAGCGAATCAAATGCACCATTGTTGGCGACAGTTCAGCTCATTCCCTACTATAGCCGTGTTGATGTGGCTTGCTTACGTCAACCATCGTCAGCGATGAATCTATTTCCGGTTCCTCACACATGCTCAAAAGCTCCACCACTGGCAACCACTCCAAACCACCTCCCTGAGACGGTTTGCAATTTGGCATTGCTCGCGCCTGGTTGCATCCATTATCCTAGCCCGGTCCAATCAATTAGCCATGTTTGGTCACCTTAAAGTAATGACATAACGAGTGATCTATTGAGCTTGTTGGTTTTGCTGAGCTGTGATTGCAGTTTCGGAAGGTATTGAACGGCTGATGCAACATCACTGCGACGTCAAGTTTGCAGCCAAACTGTCTCTAACAGTGGTGCATTCTGTTCGCTCTGTTTGGTCGTTTAGGAACGTACTGAATGTATGCCTAGTTCAGAAGATCACAATCGGTATCTTCCTAAATCACCAAACAGAGCGAACAGAACGCACCACTGTTAGAGACAGTTTGGCTCCAAACTTGACGTCGCGTGTGCGCAGTAACGTTGTGTCAGCCGTTTAGTACCTTCCGAAACTGTAATCAAAGCGCAGCAAAATCAACAAGCTCAACAAAGCACTCGTTACGTCACACCTTTAACGTGACCAGACGTGGCAAATTGATTGGACCAGGCGCGAGCAATGAAAAATTGCAAACCATCTCGTGTAGGTGGTTGTGGGTGTTTGCCAGTAGTGGAGCTTTTGAGCATGCGCTAGGTACCGGAAACAGATTCATTGCTGACGATGTTTGACGTAAGCAAGCCATATCAGCACGACTATAATAGGGAATGAGCTGAACTGTCACCAACAGTGGTGCGTTTGGTTTGTTCTGTTCGGTGCTTTAGGAAGGTCCTGAATTAGGGCGCGTTTATGCAGCGATTCGCCTTTGCATTTTCGCAGCTAGAGCTCGATCGCGATGGCAAAGGTGACATTGCCATGGTAACAACGCTAAATGGATTAGCTAAATCCGACATCGTTTGAGTAAATACTTGCAGTCTTATAATCCGTGCCAATAATATAAAGAATTCTTCATGACGAAACATTTTTCCCAAACACTTCTGAACTCACGTTATTTGCAGTTTTCGTTGCGAGGCGGCAGACATAAAATTGCCGCCATGTTGGAATTTGGGGTTATTTCTAGCTTCTAGCTACGAGAATGCAAAAGCGAGTGGTTGCTAAACGTGCCCTACGTTTATGCAACGACTCGCTTTGCATTCTCGCAGCGAGAATTCAATCGCAATGGGAAAGCTGTCATCGCCATGGTAACAACGCCATCTGGATTAGCTAAATCCGACGTCATTTGAGTAAATGCTCTAAGTCTTATTATCCGTGACAATAAGATAAAGAATTCCTCCTGACGAAATTATCACAGCCGCTTCAGAACTCTCATTACTTCGTGTTTTCGTTGCGAGTCGACATAGCTAAAACCGACGCCATGTTGGAATTTCGGAGGATTTCTAGCTGCGAGAATGCAAAGGCGAGTTGTTGCATAAACGCGCCCTTACTCGGCTGAGCGAGAGATGCAAGACATTAGTTTATTTTCTATATTCATAGAGCAAAACCAATAATTTCCGCCATGTGTTCCTTTTATATGATTTCACCCCAGTACTCTACCTTAATTTTCGACCCCTCCCGAAATTCTTTGAGGCTGGAATGTCATCTTCGAAATCGTGCATATCACAATCACATCTTATCGCTAGATTGGCTGAGAAAGTAGCTGCGGGAAGTGAGAGCAAGGCCAACTGATATAGTAGCTGCTTCCCTCGCTCCACTTCACAGTAAGCGAGGAATGTAGCTTCAATCCCAGTTTGCCTTGGGTGAGAGCCACAGCTTTGATTTCAGCTGGCCTTGAAATTCCACACATTTTTTAATGAAAGAGGGCGTTGACTACTGCATGACGTCATGACTGATAAGCAATGGCGTCTCGCAAGAAACCAGCTGTTTATAGTATTGCTGTACAAAATTGACGTTTTGGCTTGCCGCAAGTGAAATCAAGTGAAATTGCTGCCCTCCAACGAAGTTTTAAAGCGACGAGAGCTGATGAAAAGACGAAGGGGAGCTTCAAACCGAAAATTTGACCCAAAAAACTGACCGTGTACCTGTGATCAAGGGGCACCGAGGCACATTCCCATGTGTTTTCGGGTGAGTCAGTATATTGATGCAGGCTGTGTTTCTGGATTAGAATTAGTCTGTCGTATTTGTAAATAGTGTTACGTGTTCGTAGCCCACGAAATGAAATGAAGTCCCTTCCTAAAAGGTATGGAGCTAAATGAAATAAGTTTTGTTTCTGAATTGTGTTTAGAATTTTTAAGTTGCGTAAGTGATGTAGATATTTGTGGAAAGAGGAATGTCTTCTTCCAGGTGTAACGTAAAGTATTATTACGGAGACGTGAACTTAAACTCGTATGACCCATAAACCAGACCATGCATAAAACTGAGGAATTATTATCCGTCGCTTTCCATGCAATTTAGAAAAAAAATGCAATCTGTGATAAGCTGTTACAAAAAAAAGCACATTTGAATGCTAAATTCCCTCAAAAACATGTAGTTACTGTCTAAAACGCCGCGATCTTTCTTCTACTACGTATTTTTACAGCAGTGGTGCCCATCCCCCCCCCCCCCCCCCCCCACCACCACATCTACCCAAACGTAGTTACTCCCAGAATAAATAGGCTACGATTCTAGTTGGTCGTTTGGGTTCTTAGTTGGGTCGTTAGATAGACCCACCGAAATATTAATTTTATCGCCATTATGGTATCCTAAATGATGGCCTAATGGTCGGCGAGTTGCATTGCTGGATTAAATTTTCGTCTTGGGGACGTGGTGGTGTATTGATCTATCTATCCCCATCCCGTCCTGCCCTGCCTTGCCCAAAAATACCAGTAAGCAGTTGCGGAACATCGGAAGAATACGGACCACCGTCCGATTTTTTTTTTTTTTAATGGACTAAGAATTACCTGCTGAATAATGGGAACCACTTCCACAGCGGCTCCAAGCTCGTCCACCATCGATCTGTATATGTGGAAGGTTGTACTATCGCCATTGGTGTAAAAGGTAAATCAAGGTCGCCGTTCACGAAAATGATGTCAGTTTTTTTCCAAATTACGAGCCTCGCTCGCGCTGTCGCGCTCGCTGCGGCTAACTACATAACATCAGAAAACGCAACCAAAAACTTAGCCGGAAAACTTCACGCGCCGGAATCTAGATAGGTCGGCCATCTTGCTTGGAGCTTCTGCGGTAGTGGACCCGAATAATGTTTTCCTCTTCCATTTTTGGGGCAAACGCACTGTTTGGCCGTGGTTTAGTTCCAAAATTAGCACTACGCAAGATAGGCTGTGACGCCATCTTGTTGCCGGCAGGCAGGCTCGAGGCAGACGGCGCCGCGCAGTAAAGCCTCAACTGGGCCAAAGTCCGTCAAGCGAAATGCCAAACCCCAACCAGTTCATTACAAGTGAAACGCCAAGCAGAAGCTGGTACGTATAACCTAACCGACAATAACAAAACCAAACTAAACTGACAATAATAACCCACATACCTGAACCGTTTATGGAAAAAAGATATCAGCTGGGAACATGGAAGAAAACGGGCTCTTGTACGTCCGTCAGTGCTAGAGTGCGGCTTTCATTAATTTCTGACTGCCAAACTAAGCCTTTCCCCAAAAAATGTTATGGGAAAATGTTGTTCAGCTGATCATTTTACATCATTCTAGCCCAACGAGAAGCTAATAGGAGAGGAGTCCGTATTCTTCCGATAAGCCGGAGTTGCTATCCTCGGCCACCACCATGTGTGTTTTTTTTGTAAAGGCTGAAGTGAATCTAAGCTAAAAGAGAATGAGTCTGGATGTGCGCAAGTATGGCTTCTTTTGCACGCTGCCGATTTGAGAGCAGCATTATAAATACCAAAGATTATGGTAGCCTACAGAGTTCCAACTTGACGTTTTCCTTCTGCGACCCAAAATAAAGTGTCTTTGTAAGGCAAACTACCAAATTGATTGGTTATGTTCAATTTGCATCCGTCAGGTGGTCACGATGTCTCAGATGTGGCAGAGTTCAGTATTACTGTTCGAGTTACACTGATAGTAACTTTACTGATACGGGGAACTTTGCGGAGTCCCTGCCAGACCTAAAGATAGAGGGAGAGGTGTGAAGTGCTTCATGTTGGTCCCTGCAACATCCATTGTTACCTATTTTTTTGGAACTGAGTAGCTCCCTGAAGTCACCTCCTTCAGAAAAAATGTCAACAACATAAAAAACGTCCGACGCTAAGAGGGGTATCCAGATGGCCAATGAAGATCAGTGATGCATCCATCCACGCGCGTGTTTTTTGAAATCTGGAATTCACGAACTTTAGACATGTAGTTTTCGGACTTTTTTTGTGTTGTTCACATTTTTTCCTAAGAAGGTGAACGGGTGTGGGCTTCACCGAAAATTCTAAGGAACTTTGCAGTGTTTCTGCCTGGTGGTTGTGTGTGTTTTCCCGAAGTTATTTAGTGTCAATCTTTCTAATTTTCCTAATAAAATACTGCCCAGCTGTTAATTGTGATATTGAAATACAAAAAAATGCAATTTGTTGCAATTTTATTCCGAATTATTTTTCATAGCCTAGTCCATTTCCCAGAATTTTCCTTTTGATTTGTGGGAAATAGGCAACTAGGCTAATTAAAACTCGATAAAAAATTCTTAAGCTGGCTTTCTGGTAAACAAACCAAATATTAATAAATTCAAATTTAATTTTGACATCATTGACTCACTACAAATATATCTTACTTTGTAAAATAAATAATAAAAAAATTAGCCTGGGCCTATAGACAAAGATTGTAAACCGGACGCAAAATCAGCTCGTAAGTACAAGTTTGCAAAACTAAAAAGTCATTCACTTGCAGTGCAATTATTGAGATGTGTGGTTAAAGGCAATTAAAATCTCCCAGAAACGGCCATTTTGTCCTTGTAAATCTTGGCTTAACTCCGCTAATCGTTCACCAGTGGTGGTAGCTAACTAATACGTTTGCTGAGGTATCGCTTTTGAAATTGTAGTGTTAACCCGTTTTGGGGAATGGGGCTCAAATTCAAATCGTAGGTTTTCCTTCGCCAAGTGGCAACTTAAAAGGTCTTAATTTCACCGTTGTGCAGCCAAGGTTAAAGCAATTGAATACGATAACATTTTAAATGTTTTCCAGATTAGGCTAGGTTTACTGAACATTCACGTCTTCAAAATTAACAGCCAAGTCAGCAAAGCTCTTCCAATTAGATTTTAATGGCTATTGAATGCATAAAAAGTTAAATAGGACAGTTCAAACTGATTCTGATTGGCATCTGTTAGGCGTAATTATTGCTGGTCCAATTTTTCTCCTCTGCTTCCAATTAAATTAAAAAAATAAAATAAAAACACAGTTGACCAAACATGATTTGTAAAGCTTTAGTGTTTCCGTTGAGTTGGCAATGTTTAGCGCTTGTCTGCAGACCACAGTTAGGCCTAAACTCTAAAAAAGGTAGGCTACTTGGGAAGGAAATATTTTTAGCAGTACGTAATTTTTTATTTAAAACTTTCTATTGTTAGGCAAGGCTATGATTATTCATAAAAAAATTTTTTTTAAATAAACTAGGGAATAACATTTGTAGCAACAACTACTTTTTTTTCCCCCAAAAAAAACTCGACCTCAGTATATTTAAAAAAAAAACTAGCAGCCCTTTTTTGAAAATATTGGTCATAAAGGAAAGATTGGCTCAAGGCCTATTGTTTATACAGTACAGGGTGTTCCAAAAGTTCCAGACAGGCTGAATAACTTTTGAACGGTTGAGAATTGAAATTTGCACCTTTGGGGACATCGGTTGGGTTGAGGGTTCTATGTTTTGGCATAAGAGACATCGCAGTACCCCCCCTTATGGGGACACAACTCAGTAATTTCAAATGGGAAGGGGGTCGAGTAGCACGTCATATTAAAGCCCTTAACGAGCTGAGAAAAATGGCGCAAAGAAAACGCCCTCTACGTTGCTCCAATCAAAAATGGCGTCCCATCAAAGTTCGAAATAGCTGTTTACATTGGAAGCATTTACGCCACGAGAAAACGATTCAGAGATGTTTACAACATGACGGACTGTTCCAGATGGATAAACTGAAAGACGCTCATGAAAGAAACGTGGCAATAGTAAGGTCCAGCATTTATTTTTTTTTTGGAGGGGGGGGGGGGGGGGGGCGCAGGTCAAATACAATCTTGGTTGGGGCTAAACTCAAAAGTTTCAAATGGGAGGGAGGAATCGAGCTGCACCTCTTAGTAAAGATCTTAACAAGCAAATAAAAACAGCGAAAAAAAATCGTCGCTACATTGCTTCCTTCCAAAATGGTGACAATGCAAAGTTTGAAACAGGTGGATAAAGTGATAAGTGGATTTGTGGCCACATCGATAAAATGCATCTCAAGAGAAAAACGTGTACTTCAGGGAAGCAACATGGTGAAACTTGAAGGTGGTTTTCAAAAGTAGGCCATTGATTTACTGAAGTGACAGATCACTGCAACAATAAAGCTTGATATTTTCGAGGACCCTTATACTTTCGTACATCCATATGCTCGTACATTTTTCGTGCCCCATGTCCCAAAGCAAGGGGCTTCAACCTTATTTTATTGTACATGTATCTTTCAGTTTATCTCCTGGAACAGACTTGGAGGAATTTGTGTCACGTTCGTACTTTAAAGGTGCACCATTTTTGATTGGAGCAAGGTAGCGACGTTTTCTTTGCGCCATTTTTCGCAGCTCGTTAAGAGCTTTAATGTGACGTGCCACTCGACCCCCCTTTCCTATTTGAAATTCTTTAGTGTAGACACAGTCAAGATTTTATTTGCGCTGCCCCCCCCCCCTACCCCCCCCCCCCCAAATGCGGGACCGCAACGTTGCTACTTTACTTTTACATGTGTTTCAGTTTATCCATCTGGAACATTCTGTCATGTTGTGAACATCTCTGAATCGTTTTCTAGTGGCGTAAATGCTTCAAATAAGTGCTATTTCGAACTTTGATGGGGTGCCATTTTTGATTAAAGCAACGTTGCGACGTTTTCTTTGTGCCATTTTTCTAAGCTCGTTAAGGGCTTTAATATGACGTGCTACTCGACACCCCTTCCCATTTGAAATTACTGAGTTGCACCCCCTGGGGACCCCATGATGGGGGGGGGGGGGAGGCACTGCGATGTCTCTTATGCCAAAAGATAGAACCCTCAACCTCAACCCAACCGATGTCCCCAAAGGTGTAAGTTTCAATTCTCATCCGTTCAAAAGTTATTCAGCCTATCTGGGACTTTTGGAACACCCTGTATATAGCCTATATATATATACTATTTATTTACTAGGTTAAGAATTTTGTTGAGGTGCCCCTTTTTGTCCAGTAGGTAGATAAAATTATGAAGATCATTAAACTAGGTTTTGTAATACTGATTCGAAATTTGGAAGAATTGTGCCTGCCCTATTTTTATTCGATTCTTTTATATCCTTATTTTCCCATTTGGTGCCTCCCCCTCTCCCCCCCCCTCTCCTTCGTGCATACAAAGTCTGCGCATGACTCTGATTCCTTTTTTTAATATTAGAAAAATATCTTTGGCAGTACTCAGATTTTGGCGGGGTGCTTAGTAGTACATTGTCTTGTGAGCTCAGCTGAGTCGGTGCTGAACAGCTCATTGTTCTGTTCCAATTTTATCGTTCATTTTGACCTCAGCTGTAGTATCCTTTATTTATATAATTCTTTATGGCCGGCCGACTCCCATTAAAAGAAAAAATAATAAATTTGATAATCTCGTCCGTATCAAGCACTTATATCTCCTTTTGCTTCCGCTGTCAATCTCAATACAGTCTAATCATTAAGAAGATAAGATTTGTTGGTTGTTTGTATGCTAGCTGGAATATACAGGAATTTCACCGGGCCGTTTCCAGGACTTGAATGTGTGAAATTTTGTCCATGATTGTCCATGTGGAGGTTGAAAAACCTGGAAGATAGGCTACTCACATCTGAATTTTAAGCGAATCAAATCGGTTAATAAAAACATTTCTTTTACTACAAAATTGCAGTGAAAAAAGCCATCATTCTTTTTAAAACGAATGTGCGTTGAAAAAATAATTAGTTAGTTTTACATCAATTGGCTGTTTGCTTAGACTGTTCCTTGATTTTAACAGTTCTCCCCACCCACCAACGAGTTAGAAAATTTGGAATTACATTTTATGATTGAATTGAAGTCTGTCCTCAGAAAAATTGACCCTTTAATCATACATGCAGAAAATTCTCACCAACCACCCCCCTCCAAAAATTTGGTAACCAAGAGCAAGTCATTTCAACAGGGGGGGTTGGGGGCATTCAAGGAGGCAGTGGCCTCAAAAGCTTCGAGAGATTGCTAGTGTTGCAGTTCTGACTGCAAGAAGGTTAAAAGAAGGTTAAAATATAACCAAGAGTCTTTCTGTATTTATAAATTAAA
Source organism: Lithobius niger (assembly GCA_023313725.1). NCBI lineage: Eukaryota > Metazoa > Arthropoda > Chilopoda > Lithobiomorpha > Lithobiidae > Lithobius > Lithobius niger. Next base: position 29,021 of record JAHWFP010220640.1, on the reverse strand, counting down.
AATAGAATAGGGTCCACTTTTGTGGAGTCACAAAAATCTGAACAAGTGTTTATTCTTTGGCGGGAAAAAAAAAAAGATTTTTTTTTTCCAACGTGGCCTAGATAACAAACTCCACACGTTAATCTCTTACTTTCACGACGAGCTTTAAAATTTTTCAAAAATATTTTTAAAAAATCATAACTATTTTTTGGGCAAAAAACAATTTAGATTTAGAGATGACAGAAAATATTTCACTTCGTACTGAACTTTTTTTTATTGGCCTCCTACTGCTGAGCTAATGATGTGTCACCTTTTTTTTTAATTGCTGTTCTAATAAAAACCGTCACGATAGCGACAGACTCAACAACACGACTGAATACGTTAACTTACCATCATCAGTTTAATAAACCCTGGCATAAAAATAGATAAAAACAACATAGCAAATTGCTTTGAGAGCACCGTAGAAAAGATAGCTCACTCATCACCAGATAGCTTGTGCTGTCCCTTTGCCAACTCAACTGGCTCGTTCTCCTACGTCAAATCAGTTGTTGGCTGTGAGAGTCATAAGTGGCTGGCCTCGTGGCCTGGGTGGGCGTATGGTCAAGTGAGCAGTGGCCTGTAGCCTAACCTCTGCTGACAACACTGCTCCAGTGCAAGTGGTCTCGAAATCCATAGTGGTTGTATTATGAACTGGTAAGGTTATGCACAAATGCTACTTGAAACATTGTGATTTTCACAGATGTGATATTCAAAGACATCCGTGTTATTTTATCAATTTAAATGTTTTGTCTAATTACGAATCAGTGCTATACACTTACTGTAGCCTTATGTGGTAACAAAGTCCAACATTGATGTGGGATAAGGTTGCAGTTAGTACTGTCACTTTTTTTAAAGTTGATAGTTAATAACTGTCTGCCTACTGTACGCTATTTTATTCCCAGAACATTTTATGGAGATACAGCAGCAGGTGGTGGTAAAACTCTACGGGATGATTCCACATGTAGTAAAGCCCTAATTTGACTTGATCAAGAGATACGTTGACTAGGCCTAATATAAGCCTAATAGGTTTTATTGATTGCTTAGGAAATATTTGCTAAGCAGTAAATACCTTGCAAGGGAATAAGGGATGGTTCAGTATCTAATAAAGCCGTAGTTTGTCATAATCAAAAGTTACATTGATTAGACCTAACAGATATATTGATTGCTTAGGAGATATTTTCCAGTACAGATTTCAAAATGGTATGATTATCGAAAGTTTTTGTTCATCGTTTTACTTCTGAAGGACGTGATTGGACTGCCACAGACCCTGTGTGTAATCACCAAAACTTTAAGAGGACTTTAGTGTTCATGCGAAGGTGTTATTAGCATTCTTTTGTCCGATAATGTCATCAAATCGCCACAGTAATAACACCAGTTACCGTTTTTTTTCCGTTAAATTGAGGATGTTCAACAGGTTATAGACTATAGACCTAACGTAGGCCTAATAGATATTAATTGCCTAGGAAATATTTGCTAACAATAGATACTTAGAAGATTAAATTAGGTCAAATATGAAAAATAATGCGGAGTGGATGGAAAATCACAAGTGGAACCCTGGTGCCGTACAGATCGGCTAAACTAACAATTCTGTTGTGAACGTGTTGTCGTCTGCAGTTCCAGATGCTGTTAATCCTTTAAGCACCCTTTAATTTTATCTGCAGTCTTATCTCCACAAAAGTAGGGGCTAACCTGGATGGGACTCGAACTAGCAACTTGAAGGAGCTCTTTAACTTCAGACACAAGCCTCTACCAACTGAGCTTGCTGCCGTCTCTTTGTTAAGGGAACTTAGTATTGTAGTGATTTCTCCATTATTGCCTATGTCGTGCATAGTGTGTACTTTGCTTTTAATACTTCAACGTTGGGCTTATCCTAGTCTGGGGCCTGCTATGACTTAATTATTGATTAAACGGTTTGAGATGAACTGACTCACAGGCTGGACGAGAAGTGGGGCTTGCTGTCCGAACGTAAAATATAAAGATCAGTGGTGGTGCTCCCTCGCTTGTTGCATGAATGTGATGAGCACAACAATGCAACGTTGGTTCGAGATAGTGCATCGCCGGTCTTCTGAAGAAGGTGAACAGACGATCGACGTAGGACTCGGCATCTTCAGCCTGATGAAGGTGGCAGATATGGTCCAATGGAAAGTTGCAAGTCTTTCTAAATTTAAAACTTCTCTGTTTTGGTTTTGTGTTTTTTCATGAGTATGAATACTACTTGTAACTAAAGTTTCTCAGCCGAAAATCGGTTTTTATTGTAACTTAACCTCTCAATTCTTCTGTATTCTAGCCTACTCTTAAATAGTTTTTGCAACATTTACGCATGTTTAGTGAAGGTAGCAAAATCGACTCGGACGAAAGAAAAAAAACCGCGGGAAAATGAATGTGCCAGGTACGCTATAATTGAATAACAACTAATATCCAACCTTCTCGAATGTGTATCCAGTAGCAGTCACCACTTGGCCAGTAGACCTTACAAAGCACCCGCCATTTCTAAATTTCTACTCGCCACATACCAACGACATCTTCCACGATGCATGGTTTTTCTAAGTCGTGCAATTACGAAATTGTAAAATTCTCTTTAACCCCAGTATTAATGAAGATAAAGCAGTTACGTACGTAGCCCTTATAAAGCTGAGCATAACGCCGCAAACCGTTCGTCTCTAACTTGTACGGTTCCCGAGATATCGCTCTTTGAGTGTCATTCTCTATAGCTAATCGCCATTTTGGCGAGTAAGGCGAAATTTCAAGTCGCCAACTGCTGAATTTTCATTCTCCAAATGGCAAGTGGCGGCCGACATTGGTGAGGGTTGCTAATATCCTATTGCAAAACTAGGTTACACAGGAAATCCATCACGAAACCAAAGAAGCACCTTTAAATGGGAGTGGCTGACATACGAGCGTTTGTTGCCAAACTACTCAACTACCTCACGAAAAACTTCGTTGAAGTTCGTACTGTGGAATATAATGAAATTCCGAAAAAGTCAATTCACTAAAAAATCACGCACATTTCCACAACGTTGAAGAAAGATGTGATCAGGGACTAAATCAACCTTAAAAGCCTGATGATGACAACAGTTAGTTGTCGAAAATTTGCTGGACATAGGAGTAAGTGTCTAGTTTGTGGAAATGTGCGTGATTTTTTAGTGAATTGACTTTTTCGAAACTCAACTACCTGTTTGCAATGCTACGAAAAGTGCCTTTAGGGTCACCAGCACCCGTGGTCTGTCCGAGACCGACCATCTCGTGGTGTTTCCCTTCTGGCATCGTCCACGGGGTACATGAGAATTTTGGCCATGATTGGACCACTTTTAATTTTTCCTGCTTTTGCAAACTTTTAAGTAGTCCAGCACTATCACTGATTGAAAGTGCAGAATTTGGCAACATCTAGCACTATCTAGTAGGCCCCTATCTAGCACTTACTTGCATGAAGCGAAGAAATGCACAATGCCATTTCTTGGACGAAACAAGCAAGCCACAAGCCTCCATCACCCTTTCACTACTAAATCATTTCTGATGATTTTTTTGGGGGTCGGTCGTGAGATTTGAACCGGCATTCTTTTGGTTCGGAGATACGGAAGCTAACCACTGGGCTGTTACCGCTTGCTTTGCTCGTGGTCCCTGGGGGTCCCCTCACAAAGCTTGCGGTGTACGTGGTGACTTTTTTGGCCTGAATAGTGAATACTTTATGTGCTTGTTCGAGAACGCCAGTAGCGAACGGTTAATTATTGAGTGAAAATTTGGTACGTCCTTGTGCACCTGGGAGCATACTGTTAAAGTTAACAATATCACAACTGCTAGACGGAGCCACAGTATTTTTGTAAGTTTTCAATCGGTGATTAGCGCTACTCTAATCCCTTACAGAAATTTTGTTTTTCAGTGTGTAATCTTCAATAGCCAATAGTTAGAAACGTCAATTTTATCTTCACATTAGGCTACATTTTTGTGAATTTTACGGTAGCTTACAGCATGGAACGTGTGTGTTTGCCTTTATGACCACTTGTGTGTTTGCCTTTATGACCACTTGTGTTTTCTATTTTTGGAAATGTTTTTTTTTTTTTTTGGTTGGGTGCGGGAGTGCACGCGACAGTTTGATTAGTTATCTGACCATGTAACCTTGGTAACCTCATAAAATGTAGCCTTTATGATGTATTTTTTTTATTGTGTTTACTTATCTATTTTTTTTTTATGGTTCTCTGCCAAGTTGAACTCAGATTTGCGTTTATATGTGCTGGTTTACATGGAGTGTTGATTTTTCTTGTAGGTTTTGTTTAATTTAAAAGAATTTACGATGTACGTAATAGTTTGTCACATGGCGAGGTCTGTCAATGCGTTGTAGGTATGCTCAATGTTTTTTTTTAAATTTGTTAATCTGCTTTTATTGTAGTCTGGTCAACCTTCACAATGTCAATCACTGCTCATCGTGTGCGTGTGTATTCCGTATAATTCACTTGCAAGTTTGGGTTTCTACTCTCTACACATTGTACAGAATTAATTCAACATATATGACATATTGCATGGTTTTTTTAATTATTGTATTTACATTCCTCGAATGTTCTACTTAACAAAAAAAAAAAGAAACCAGCACTGTAGCTGAGATATTGACTGTATAGGCCTAACCATTAAAATTCTAAATGTAGTGCTGCAAACCATTCGCTTCTAGATAGTGTGGTTGCTGAGGTATGACCTTTTTACAGGGGAGTTCCAGGATTTTGTTAGCGAGGCTGCTGTAATAACATTTTCATGTAAAAATGGTTTGCACCATAGTCATTGAACCAAAGCTGCTTCTAGGTAGTACGGTTGTTGACATTAGCCAGTTTACAGTGGGTGGGATCCAGGATTTTGTTAACGGGGCTGCTATAGTAAAATTTTCGTACAGAAATGGATCCATATCTTTACCAAAAGAGGCTTCTAGGTAGTAAGTTTGTTCAGGTGTAGCCACTTTACAGGGGGCCCAGGATTTGTTACACGGAGCTGCTACAACAAAGCTTTCGAACAAAAATGACTTTCTTTGTGGTCCCTACAGAAATCTGAACGAAAAGTCAAACTTAGTGGCACCATTCAATTTTTTGATCCATTTGAGATGGATTTAATGTAGGGCCTAATGTATTTATTGGTACCATTAAAATGAAATCATCCACCCCTCCCCTATTCTTTTTACTAACGAAAGTCGCACAGTCAACACTGCTCGTCTTCCTTTTTTTCCTTTAATTAGATGACTTTAGAATCTTAAGAAAATACATGTAAGCAAATAAGGGTTGGGTGCGGCATTTATGCTATTCGCACAATGATAAGTAAAGGTTTTTTGTGGCATCCGTTGGATAATCGAGCGTAAATATTTAGTTTGGGATGGTTTAAAATGACAATTTCACATTTCATCACTGTTTGTGGGTTTTGAACCAACCTCCACCAATGTCGGTCTCCACTCGCCAAACGCCAAAAAAAATTCAGCAATTGGCAACTTGGTTTTTAGAGCTACTCGCCAAAATCGCGACTGATTAACAAACCCCGATGCTTAAATTGTCATATCTCGGGAACCGTGTTAGCTAGAAACTAGCGGTTTGCGGTGTTGCGTGCAGAATTACAAGGGCTCTCCAACCAAGTGTGCTGCAATGTTGCTAGCAACTTTAGTTGATTGGAGGCTTAGCTTAATGCAAACAATATTTTAGCATTAAGCAGTAGCACAACTGCTAAAATTGTGTCTACATGGCGAGGAGGTAATGGACAATTGCGAGTGCATTTTAATGTGTACCGGCCAAATGGCGAGTGCCACACAATTCACATTCGTGTAGGTTGTTTTGAACTGAAGTGGGATCCTAATGGATGTTTGCAATCAGGCTCGTAAAATGTTAATGTGTTGGTTGGTGCCTTATTGCGTAACTATGTTTACTTAGGTTTTGGATGAGGCAGTACCCTTTGTGTTGCAGTGTAGGGCTAACTTTCTGATGTACTTAATGTCAACTTGCCATAACGTTTGCTTCGCTCACTTTTTGCTTCGATCCTTGCTTCACGTAGTTTTTTCGCCAGAACATCACAGTAATTGATGTATTGATTATTTCAATGCAAGCTAATTACGCTTGTAACAATTCTTTCATCACATTCCCTAGCATGCTGCATCCCATCTAACTACATCCTTCTAAACACAATTTGTTTGTATGCCTACTCACCCGGATGTAAGGCTACTACGCAGGTGAGAGTAGCCCCAAACGAAAGATTAAGAGAACAAAACAAGAAACATGTTTTGAAAATGTTTCCTTTACATTGAAATAACTTGCCGTCCTCGCTCAATCAACGCACCTCCGTGCTTCAGAGACGGGAGTGTCTGGCTACCTTTTAAAACTATAGGTCTGCTTTTTCGTACGTCCAGCCGGTTAATGATCTAGCCTGTTTTAAGATCTATATTAAGTGTCGCTAATAGTATGTGTGATGCAAAATATGCCATCCTTTTTGTTTTTTTATGTTACTGAGTTTCTAAATTTGCCTGAACAATAACTTCGCCTGATTGAACTTTGACATTGTGAGCAATTTTTCGCGTATTTGAGGGCAAAAATTCAAGTTGCAGCGACGAAAATAGGCCTAGCTCAAGCGTAATTTAATTCTTTAATTTGACGCTACTCTCATCTTTGTAGGTGCCTTAGTTCAAGAGTAGTAGAGGTACAAACACACGTGCACATCATACGATTTTAATGATGTAAATGTATGTTAACCCTTAGTGAACGAGTCGGCTAGCTAGGATATTACTCAATAGTCATACGTTGAGTCACATTGACCATATGTAAAATTACAATGAAAGCCGTTGCCACGTGCAGGTAAAGTGTTTATGACAGGTTGCGAAAAGTTGCTACCTCTGTTTAGAGAAGCAAAGGCTTTTAAATGGCCTTGTGCCTGATAAGCATCTGTTTGTAATTATCTACATTAGAACTAGGTGGCTGTCAGAGTTCATTCGTACCAGCAAGTTGGAAGAGATGTGCCGCAATACTGCCGAGTAATTATTATTCCTCTTTTATCTCCTCTCCTGTCTTCCTGAAAAAAATGCGTGTTTAAATTTCTCCCATGATTTTTCCAAGTATCTCAAGATTCGCAGACCACACTCTCTGTAACTTGATGCATTTTTCCTAACAAAAAAGAAAATGTGCACACAAGCCAAATGTTTTCTGCACAATTCATGACCTGTAAAGAGGTGAAAATCTTCGCATTAATTAATCAACACACTAGCACCTAATGTTGTGACTAAGCATTAGTCCAGTTAAATTAGTAATGAGCATCAATTTTTCTTATCCATTTCAAGGCCATGTTTGTTTAAAAATGTTAAGTTAAGTGTTTTCTCAACTTCAGAATGGTTGTAGCTAGTGACTTGTGGTTTGCACCATTGGAAAGCTGGAGCAAAAATGGTTAAAATGGTGTATTTGAATGTCAAAGTCGGTCATTATTTGGCCAAATTAATCATGTCCGCATATAAGCCTCTGGAGGAAAAAAAAATCGAAAAACATCAAATGTCAACTCAAAATCGAATGACTGCTCGATGTTGACAAAACATCGACATCGTCGTGCATTAATCAAAAATCGAGCAACACCATTTTCTAGGCTATAAAAACTTTTAAAAACCTGGAAAAATTGTGATTCTAGAAAAGTCGGTGAATTTAGTACCGTAAATCGTAGATTAAACGTCCATGGGCTTATGGAGTTAATTTGGCAAAAATAGGGGGGTGGGCTTTAAATCAAGCATTATCATTTTTTCTAACCTTTCTGGACATCTATTACAGAAAATTCGAAGCTTTTGAACGATCTCTGAAGCACAAGTTTTACATCCTTTTAATTGCTGTGAAGAAGGGAGGAGGCTTAGGTGAGAGATGCCCAGTCCTTGTGCAGGTGCTAGGAGCTAAAGGAAGAGTCCACTATTACTACAGGGAGGGAGAAGGGGGCCATTAAAATAGCAAGTGGTATTATCTTTATTCACATCATATAACTTTCAGGTAATTTTTCGTAGAAAAACGACAATTTGAGGGGTGGGCTTTAACTCCACTATTTCATGATTTTGACTTTACAGCCCTTTAGGGGGTAGGCTTTAGCTTCAATTGGGCTTTTAATACACGATTTATGGTAGTGTGGAAAAAATTATACATATATGGGAATAGATTCGGTGGTTTTGATGGCTTTGTGATGTTAATTGTTGGTGTTGCGGTAATCTATTTCACGGCTATAAAGGAAAGACGAAAACGAGCCGAACGGTGAAAATCGTTCATTAGGAATTACGTAATCTAGTTGTCGATCGCTTAAATGGAGCCACAAGCAAGTAGTAGCTTCTGGTTTTTAGCTTGCTGTTTAGTTTTGTGTTTGTTAAATGTAGTATAGTAAGCCACCTTTAGGCTCATACGATTCACGAGTGATATGACCCGTATTTGAACTACCAACCCAGTCTGTCCCCAGGTCATCGACAGAACGATTTTGTCAGTATGCCCAGTTGAGGAGTGGGCGTATCGAAAAAGATACTATGTCATGAACTGGAGATACCCCACAAATGCTCAACTTTAAAGGAAAACAGAATACTAAACGTTTAGTGCAAATTTCCGACAGGCATTTCGACTTATGGTCCTACTGTCTTCATCAGGCAAAATTTCAATTTAAGCTGCTTTCTACAGATTTACATAGTCCTTGCACACCAAATTGTCCGAATAATTTGAAGTTTTACCTGATGACGACTTATGAGGCGCTTTTCGTAGCATTACGAGAGGTACGGAAAATCGGTCCAAGTGTTGGGGCTAAAATTACATCATGAGTCGAGATGCCTATCGAAAATTTGTACAATACATTTATTATTTGGTTTCTTTTGAATTTGAGCGTTTTTTTGACTGTGGTGAATTTTAACTATCCTTCAAAGAACTGGGGATAGATAGGGTTAATTAATTTCAATCCAGATCACACAACTCCGATGAAACGTTACATGCATAAAAACTGAACTAGGTTATTCCTAGTGTAGGATTTTCGTTGTTTGGCGTGTTTTTCTCTTTCCTTTGTATAATTTACAGCGATTTATGTGTTTTATTTAACTTTTGTGGCCTTGCCTCATTACTAGACTACGGTTCATTAAAATATAGAAACCAAAAGAAAGCCAGTATGGGTGGCAAATTTGACATCGACCCAGCCTAGGCCAAGGTTAAAGTTTTTTCACTATGCAAACTCGTGTTTAACAACAACAAAATTATGATTCCCAAGTCAAACTCACCACAAATTTTTACCAACAGCTTATTTTCCTAATTTTTGCAGTTTTGGTGGTTTTGGGGGGGAAATTTAGCGTGTTGACTCGAACATAAATCTTTCATTCTAGAATTACAATCATCCCTGATGAAACCACAAGTTAGGTCAGGTGTAAGTGGGGAAAGTTCAATCTGGGTAACCTCTAAATATGACTACATTCCAAGACACTGTTCAGAATAGGCCTAGATACCGCTAGGGCTGTGAAAACCCGGGTGTTTTAGGACAAAAAAATAACCCTAGTAGGTCTATTCATTGTAAGGGCAAAAACAATTAAGTGATTTTTGTGTGTGTGTGTCTTGGCAATGATGGCAATTTTGTCCGAAATCCTAGATACGGTAGATTTTGCACGTGCGCAGTAACGAAAATAATTCTAATAAAATTCTTTTATGTATTAATTATAGCCGATATGATAATTTTGCAAATCACAATATTTTGTTAGGCCTATCAATGAAAAAAAAATAGTAGTACTGCATTTCCTCAAGTGTTCAGCTTACTTTATTTTATTTCTGAGTTTTTTTTTTTTTTTTGCATTCTCTTTTAACTATTGTAATCCGGATTGGCTGAGCCATTGTTTGTTATTCTGAATTAAATTTTTCAATGTGTGTATTTTTAAATGCCATTCCTTTGTTACACTTCTTTGAGGTGGTGACTCCCTCGAAAATGGAACATAAACCAGACACGCCTTGCAGTAAAAATAATTCCTTTTTCTTCGTAAGTTAATATGAAATTCTCTTCAAATAAACCAACCAGTTTTTCTCCTTTGGTCATGATCTATGTGTGACACACATTAACGAGCACGCCTTTAGGACACACATTTGGCTGCCAGTGCCGTGTAATGCGACAACCTGTCGGCAGACATTTTATCTGACGGTTGGAGTTTCTGAACAGGTTTTGTGTCGGATGGGTTCAAATGTCCTCTAACAGTAGGATTTTTTTTCTTAGGCAGACCGCGGGCAAAGAGACTGCTGCCAATACTACTTTGGACCCAACTGCCCCTACTACTGGATCAACGAACGTTTTACCCAGCGATGAAGAGGCACAAGTAGACCCGATCCCCTCCGCCCCCGCTATGGCCACAGGCTCTTACGACAGTCAGCGGCTGTGCGTGGGCGTCTGTCTTCTCCTTATTGTCGACCTCATCTGGGTGGGGTCGTCTGAAGTAACTGAGGTAAGGGAAAGGTGGATGGAAGTTATTTTTCGTATTTTTCATTTTTTGTAGTGGTTGCTTAACGCTTACGGGAGAATCTGATTTCGTCGTTTGCTGAATATGGTACCTTTCCATACCAATTAGTGTCTGGCCCGTGTAGTATGAGACACCGTACGGCTCCATTAGTATTTGTGGGTTATAGGCTGGGACGCACGTCCGGTTCCCTCCAAATAAATGCAGGACGTTATTGAACAATTTCTATAGGAAGTCTGCCGTCAATCATCGAACAATATTGGAAATGACCTTCGTGCCCTTTTCTAAGATTAGTCCTTTTTTAAGTTTTTGGTTGAGTGTCGTCAACCACTAGTGTAAACGTAGATGTAGGGAATCATAAAACAATAACCCCCCCCAACAAAAAAATGGTTAATAACGTAAATGTTATGGACAAAGGGAAATTTTATCAAGTTGCTCCATTTTTCTTCAATGAGTAGCACAGGTTGGATCTCCGAAAGTTCTTGATGACACAAGAGCTCTGTCCGACTTTCCCAATTGCCCTCAAGTAAATTCGGTAGGATCGGCATCAGTGGCCCAGGCCCTGCCATTTCCCTTCGCACTGCAGTGCGTGCGAAAAACCATTTATTATTATTATTTTGCTTATTTATTGAAGTTTTTGTGTTTTAACTGTAAACAAATCAACTTCCCCCATCTTACGCTCGCTTCCACTACAAAGATTTTCAACAGCCAATCAGTTCTCTTCCTCGTGCCTTCCCATATTCAATTCTTTATTTTGGTCAAACTTTTGCACTCCGTCCTTTTTTTGAATTTGGTGCCAAACTAAAAACGTGTGTAGAGTGCTAAAATATGACGAGTAAAGAACTGAATTGTGGAACGCCTGAAGAAGAAGACCTCAGCCAAACTGTTGAAAATTAGCAAGACCGTATAAGTCTATGTCGTGCAAGTGAGAGAAAAATGGGAGAAGTTGATTTGTGTACATTTGAAATTAAATTCCGCAGCATCATCGGTAGTGATGTTTTTCGAGTTTTGTTTTTAACATTCGCATTTATTAACAGATTTTAAAAACTGAAGACATGAAAAAGTAAAAGAAAAATTCCTACGGGCCGTGGAATTTCGCTCCAAAGTTAAAAATCACACCTTGTTAGTTAAACACATCTGGTTCAGTAATAATTTAACAGCTTATTGCTTATTTCCTCAGAAGGGTAGTTTCCAATCATTTTAAAACAGTGATGATAGTTTAATGACAAGCTTCAGGACTACAAGTTGCCTTTTTTAACTTTCATATTTATTTGGTCTTGCCCTAAAAAAGACCTGTTGGTTTTGGACATGAAAGAATCTTGGGTGAAATGTTACCAAATCCTAGCATGTCTGCAAGAAACAGTCTTGGACTTTTCTTTGAAAAATTATTTGATTAAACTAGAGTTCACTTGGTTTGGCGATGAGGATGCTGTATGCCTAGGGACTCTCTCCTTTCCCCTTCCCCACTCCTGCCCCTTCTTGTAGCTGTCCACTTTTGCATACCGTACTCCGTGAGGGAAGAGTCAATCTGGGTGAACTAAAACCTTGTACCAAAGTACGGGTGTAATTACAAAAAATGTGATGCTCGATATTTGGAAGAGTGTATGCCGAAAGCTTGACCGACAACGATTTGCAGTTTCTGATTCAAATCTCTGGATTTCCCCCGTCCTTGCTAGTTTTTAGGATTTAGTTCTTGCTAGGACTAAAACGACTAGTAAAGTTGAAAATTGATCCACTTCCTCCACACAAACATTGTTTCCGGTGAACTTGGCTCTTGGATGGAAAAAAAATTGTGACAATATATAAAAGTGGTACGTTGATTGCCTAGTTTTCCAATCCCCCTCCCCGGAAAAACAACAAGTTGATTCTAGCTTTAAGGAACTATATTTTGGACTAAACAGCCCAACTGCATGTGTATTTGCGTGTACGATCGTTTTCCACGTCCAATTTGTATTGGTGTGTTGGGTGTACTGTTGCTATGTCTCGAATATTGATTTGGTACAGTGGTACTACCAGTAACTTGAAATAACTGGCATCTGATGTGAAAACTTAATAGTAGGGATGAGTCAACTTAGTTTTTACATTTGGGAAATTGAAAAAAAAAATAAAACAAAAAAAACAGCTGTGGTTGTAATGAGATCTCACAGCCGTACTTAGGGAGGATAACCTGCATGAGTATGTGGGCTGGAGTGACCACAAAGAACAGATGTTTCACAAGGGGGGAAAAACGTCAGAAACACTTACTGTAGCTGTTTGGATGTGCATGGCTTTTAAATGATAAGGGCCCAAAAAAGTACCTTATTTTATGTGGGGGAGGGAGGGAGTTTCAAACTGGACCAGGCGGAAAAACGAGTGGTTTTTTTTTTGCTTAATGCGGAAGTTTGTTAAACCTCTATAACCGAAGCCTACTTGCGGCATCTTCGTGTACATGTGTCAACTCAGTTTTAACCGCACTGGACGTTGTAAAAGAAGAATTTTTTTCCTTCCTGTTTACATTTTTATTCTAAATTTTAATTTAATGGTACATTCCTCCTGGTTGGCTTTCTTTTGTGTCTCAGTTTGGCATCATTACTTCACACTTCACTTTAATCAGATTAACACGCCCCAAATGGGCATTCTGTAACACGATTAAATGTTGCAAAGGCATTCATTTTTATATTTTTTTCCTCCGGAGAAAGTTTTGCTGTGTTAAGTCTAACCTATGTAAATTGTGCGAAAGCTATTTCACACAGGATGGTCGAATTTAGTAAGAAGGTATGTCCTTTTAATCTATTGCTACAATCATTTTGTTATGATTCACGCAAACCAAAATTTTAGCACAACCCAGTCAGAAGTTGCACTACAGGCCAATTTTCGGTGATATCACCAGTAAATTTACTTGTGAGCCTGTCACCTTCTTCAGGCCATGTCACATGTCGTCTATTTTGCAGACAGTCGTTATATAAGGTATATATAACGACTGTCTGCAAAATGTGAACGACATGTGAACATTTTTTGTAATCTGAAGTAGTAATTTAGTGGCCTGAAGAAGGTGACAGACTCACAAGTAACTTTACTGGTGATATCACCGAAAAATCGCATGTAATGCAACTTCTGACTGGGAATTTGTGCTGCAATTTTGGTTTGCGTGAATCATTACAATATGATTGCAAGTAATGGTTAAAAAAACCAAAGTCGACTATCATTCAAGATTTTCAAGTCCTTTTAATCCTTTTCACTTTGACTATGTTTGCACTTATTTTCATGATTCTGTGTTTAGTTAGGTCGCTACCACAAACGTAAACATTCACCTTTTACTGCAACAGAAAAACAAACAGCAAATTCGACTTTAAATTTTCAGTGACTTTACGATCACCTTCCTCAGAAAAGAATCGCACAAAAAGTCTGACGAAAAACCCTGCGTGCTGGTGTGGGCAGATTCAAAATCCATGCTGGTCGTATACACCACAGATCTGTATAATTTTGTCGTCTCGAGATGCCCCATCTTTCCTCAAGTTTGGATACCACATCAGCCCCAATCAGGTGTACCATGTCGTTGTAGGTGGGACCAGTAATGTTCATCAGAAGTACCTGTTGGTGTTGGAATCTCTTTATTGCAAGTGACTCGAGGGCACGCAGGTGGGGTTCATGATTAGTGTTGGATTTAAGTAGTTTGATAGGGTATGGTACCTGCTCATAAGGATGTGCGATACTCGAAAAATTCGAGCCGAGTATGCAACGTATACTCGAACTCTGCTCATCGCTTGCTTCCATACTCGGAAAAAACTTCAATCTGGTTAAAATGCGATAACTTCGCCAATTTTTGACCGATTTTGACGTTCAAACATACCAAAGTCATTGTTTCGATAGAGCTTTCCAATTGTGTAAATTAAAAGCCACTAGCTCAAACCATTTTAGTTATATCCTAAAAACGGGAAAACCGGTTGTACACGTTGACCCACACAGTCCGTTAAGCAGCATTTTAGTTATTACTACACTAACAAATAAAAAAGACACTTGCAAAATAAGTGTGTTCACCAAACACTCGAACTCGGCTCAATATTCGATTCTACTGTTGCAAACTCGGCTCGGCTCGACTCGAATTAAAATTATTCTAATCGCACACCCCTACCTGATCATATAGGTCTATCATGTACTCCACTAAGAGAACATGGAAGGAGAGGTTAGGATTACTGAGTATTTTTTTTTCATTCAACTCTTCAGTTTTTGCTCCAAAATTAGTCACAATCTCTCCCTACCCCAGTGTAGTCAGGAAACTAGGTAGCGGTATTTTCTTGATCCATGCTCGAACCTAGCCGTGGCATTCATCTAGATTTCTATTATGATTCACAGTAGTGCATGTATTCGGCCTTACTGCACAGGTGGCTAGTACTACGCGTATTACGTTGCTTACGTTATTATTCCCCGACACTATAATATAAAGTATAAGTATGTTTGAATAGTGCATTTTTATTGTTACGGATGGCACATAAAAATGTGGAAGTACTTAATGTGAAACGGGCCACAGAACAAAATAAAAGGAAAACATAAAAAATTAATTGATGATTTTTTTACAGCACATATTTTTTATTGCTGCTGTTCAGTGTTTAGTAAACAAAGTGTCTTCTTTGTCTTTTAGCATTTGTTCAAGCGTGAGCACTACGACAAGCCGGTTTTTAGCACATACCTCAAGACAACCTTGTTCACTATATACCTCTTAGGTTTTGGGTTGTGGAGATCTTGGAGAGAGCAATGTCGCAAGCAGCCGCAATACACGGTAAGAGTTTTAGTTAACACAGGAATGGTGGAGCGTGATCGTTACTGTATTTAGCAAAGTATAAGTCACAGCCTATTGTAGCATTGAGAGTCTGATGTTAGAAAAAGTGTCTATAGTCGAAATGGCTCAACGAAAGTGCTAAACGTCGACGAATGCCCCTAATTCTGTGTAAGACTGGATTTTTAACTCTTTAGTTACAATTTTTTCCTCCTGAATTTTTTTTTAATGTCGCCAGTTTCTGTGTGATTGGTATTACCTGTTTTTCATTGGTTTAATTACAACAGCATGGGACCCATAATAAATTTAGTTGTGGTGCCCCAATTTTAAGTTTTCGAGTTTCAGTGGGAAATTAAGGAAAGGAAATAAGCCATCAGCGAAAATTATACACTAGAAATAACGTAGTTCAGTAAACCACCTTTATGCACTTACGTTTCGTCAGAGTGGTATGACCCGGATTCGAACTGGCTACCCAGTTTGCCCCCAGATCACTTACATAGCGCCTTAACCGCTATGGCCACCGGAGGATGTATTTGGTAGTTAACATTAAAGCTCCTAGAAAATTAGCAGCGTTTGCTGCATCCAATCCCTTTGGCAGCTGTAAAACCTAAACTTCCGGTTTTGGTGGTGAAACCAGCTTCAATTAGGCTTAAATCGTGCCAAGTTTTAACTGCGCTCACTGGAAATGTAGCGGGGACATTCCAGAATGGATGAAATATCATCACCACCAAAGCCAATTAAACAAATTTTTTTTTAAATAATTGTCTACAAATTGTTCAAAACAACTAACCACTGAATGGTTAAACCAAACTAAATTCCAAAGCATGCCGACTGATCCGAGATCGTAAAACACTCGCAGTATGCAAGGAAGTTCACGCGATTCCCACTTTATTTTTTTTAATTTAGACTATTGTTAAATGTTTGTTTTATTTCAGAATAAATACGATTTGTTTACATAACGTGCGAGTCGTGTTACTCAATTTTTTTTAATTAACTTAGTAAAATGGAGTTATTGAATTTTACATAGACATTTTTTTTATCTTTGTTTGTTGCGTTGTTATTACGTCAGATTTTTCATGGTTTTCAATTAACCGAACGTTTAATTAGGTCGTTTCAACGTTTTAACAAATTACACGGAAACTGCTAGCACTGCAATTGCATCACTACTCGTTAGGCGGGGTTCAGACCTTCTGGTTGTTGTGACCTTGTTATGGCTCCACTTTTGTTGTGTACATATTGATTAATTGTGGGTTGTTTCCCTAGCTTGTTGACCCGAACCAAGACGAGCCAAGCCCAACTTCTTACTTAGAAGACTCTCTAATGGTAAGATTATTTGTAAATTGTAATGTAATAGGAGGTGGCAAAGGTTACCTCATATCTATTTATATATCATTAAGTTGATATGAGCATTGTTCTGCAAGTACTGGTATGTGTCTTTGTCCCTAACATAATGACAAACCCAGATGCTGTATCAGTAAGAAAGTGGACTGAAAATGTGGTCGTGGGTGTTTTTGGCAGAAGTATTTGAACGGTGGCCTATTTTTACTGGATTTTAGTTTCTTCTAGTTTTGAAACAAACTTTTAGTTTCTTTGAACCTGGTGTTATGTAAAGTGCCTTACTGATAAAAAGGCTGCATCGATACCAACTTTTACCGATCCAACACCAATAACGTTTCAGTGTTAAAAAATTTGCCGGTACCGATATAGATATGCGATATTTAATCTAGGGTTGTGCCGATTTAACGTTTAAACGGTAATCGCCTCATTAAGGATTAACGTTCAGTAATTTGGGATTAATAAAAGCCGAACCTTCAAAATATTGCTCAATTTTAGGCATATGCCTACTTTTTTGGTGTGAAAATGATTCCTTCTTCGTTTTATTTTATTTAACGCACTTTTTTCAAAAGTATAAATTAAACTTTAATCTTAAACTTTAAGGAAAAATTTTTCGGGGTGAAAGATGGGTGATTAATCTTTAATCGCCATTTTTAACTGAAAGCTAAACGTTTAGCTTAATAACCGGATTTTTACAATCCTAATCTAATCCCTAACTTTTGATCAATGGTGTAGCTTTCTTCAAAAGTCCCAATATATTATTAAAATAATGAATTTTAAAATAGTAACCAAACAGATCTTTTGATTTCTTGTGCAAAGTGCCGCAAACCGCATCTCATAATCTCGAACGGTTCTAGACTTATCAATATTCAGGGTTCATACAAAAAGTCTAAATCTGGAAACCGAAAATTGCAGGCTTGAAAAACCTTGAAAATTGGAATTTTTGTTTTGGAGCCTTGAAATAGCCTTGAATTTTGTGAGTGTGCGTTAACTTCATAACAGTAAGATTAATTTAGGTATAAAAGTAAATAAATGAATAGAAATAATTTGTCAGCAGAATCCATTTCTTCTGTGAACAGTGCCCCCCTCGAATTGTACTGGAGACAGATAAACAAATAAAAAAACAGTGCAAACAATTTTTGCCAGAAGGGGTAGCTGAGCAATGAAGTGGACTGTTCCACTGGTTCTTACTTGCTGTACTCCTCTTTCCTTCTTGTCCGTTGGGGGAGGGAAGATATAATGCCTGTCATTGTTTACGGCTTACGGCTGGTTAGCTAGCTACTGCATACTAAAAGCACAATGGTGCCATCTGGCAAAAAACTGACTGGAATTTAGAAGGTAATTTTGAGAGTCTACGAGCCTTGAAATTGATTGTAAAGTAGTCTTGATTATTACAAGTATAAATTAATCTATGACCAAATGTCTATCAATTTTACACATTAGGTTGATAAAATGGTAAGCGAATTTTCGACTGATCAGGATAAGTTCAGTACTTTCTGTCTTCAGCCTTCATTATGCTCGTGAGTTTGCTGAACACAAGGTTTTGATACAGCATGCGAGGAAGAGAGAATGAAAGGGAGGAATTTGTAGATGATGGTCCATCGCCCAAGGAAAACGTCGACAAAAAAGAAGAAGAAAATCCTTCCAACCGAAAACAACTCGCACGAGTAGTTGTGTAAGCGGTCCCCTGTGCTGGATGCAACCAGGTGCATTGCAATGATTGCGATGCAGAGCTTAAAAATCAACCATGAGATAGTGTGGAAGGAAACTAAAATCTTAATAAAATCAATTACGACATCTGAATCACATTTGCGAGCACTTGAACGTCTCGCTATTCAAAACCTAAGAGATCACGACTTATGAACATCCAAGAGCCAGCACATCAAAACAGTACTAAAATTACGACTAGAGAATTAACAACAAGCCTCATTGAGAGATGGAAGAGCTTCTGGCCCACTCCAGCTATGGCAAGCACAGAGAGGGAGCCACTGTCAATACAACGTGATATTGACTTGAGCGGTGCAATATTCAAAATATAAGACTCCAAAACTTGTGTTCCACAAATTCATGAGCCTGATGAAGGCTGAGGACAAAAAGTACTGAATTTATTGTGATCAGGCGAAAATTCGCTATCATTTTATCGAGTTAATGTATAAAACTGATAAGACATTTGGTCATAGCGTAGTTTATACTTGTAATATTGTTCCAGACAAAAGTAAATTGAGCCTGTCGGCATTCTGACTAGTCTTGAAAAGCCTTGAAAAAGTCTCTAAAATGATTTCGTCTATTATGTACAAACCCTGAATATTTCGGTGAAATTTGCCGATGCAAACCTGATACCACAAATATCGGCAACCCATTCCAGTGTCGGTACAGCCATACGTACTGATGATGATGAACCAGCTCAACATTGAATCTAATTAGATGTTTTATCAGTAGAATAACATAAGCGGTAAAGATGTGCACGCTCAGTTATTTCACTTAGTCGAGTTCAAGTCAAGTTTGCGGGGGTAGAGTATAGTTTCAAATTCGAGCTTCGAAGATGACAATGACATTGTAAGTTCTTGTAATTATCATACGTTAAACCTATTAAACCTGTCTCTCCCGTACCAAAAACACTGCACATTTGCTTAAGCCATCGTGGATGGAAATAGTTCGTCGCTGCCGGCGATTTCAATGTTAGCATGTAGCCACATGCCACGTGTGACGATCTACTTATTGTATAACTATTAGCTACACAATAGGATAAGTTTTGCTGCAATTTATCAAAAAATATGAAAGGATTTTTTTTTAAATAACGAAACTAAAAAAATGAGCTTGAACAATATTCAGATTAAGTTTACACGACGAAGTCGAATTTGAATATATTTTAGAATTTTGCATGTCCCTATTAAGTGGAACAGCAAACCCCGGCATTTGAACTAGGAAAACTCCAATAATGGTAGGTGCCGAGAGAATGACCAGAAAAGGCTAAAATACTAATAGACCTCTTCAGCTGATGGAGCTTGGTAGTATCTGAAACGACTAACCATCGTGTCTGGAAAGAACTCGTTTTTGCAGTTAATCTTCTTCCATAAGACTTGTACTGTTCCAACATCATTGCCACTACATACGGCTAAGTTCAGATGTTGTCTGTTTTACAATGTACTTGAGGTCCTGTAAAGCTAGGAAGAAGAGATTAGTATTTGTGGCGTTAATTACGTTTTACACGTATAATTATTTTCCAAGCTGCAGCAGTGTATGAACCGATACAACTAAATTAAATACATGACATACAAGTTCCAGTAAAATCCGCTGTTTTCTTGGTCGCGTTCAAAAGCTGGGAATCCCATTTTACTTGCCTGCAAGGAACTTCTACTTCACTACCTTTATTCCTTGCATAAACTTCTACATTTCAACGTCCGTTTTGAACCTAGTATCGCTATCTCTGAATGGTTCATTCGTAGAACGTGATCGTTGAATGCATGGGGGCCCAGCCTCAAGTGACATCATGTGAAGTGAGTTTTTGGGCAGAACGATAAAAATGGCATTGGACCCGAAAGAGTTAGAAAAACAAAAAAAATTGGGGGTAAGAGGGATTAATCGTTAATCGCCTTTTTAAACCTAACGGTAAACGTTTAGCCAATTATTCGGATTTTTACAACCCTATCAATCATGGCTTAAGACATTGTATATGGAATGCGTTCTTTTCGAGTGGGTTTGCTATGTGAAAGTTGTGTTCTTAAATTCATTGCTTCAAAAATTGGTTTCAAAAATAAAAGTGAAAAATATTTTAAAGGAGGTTTGGTTTCTATTAAACGAAAATTACTAAACGTTTATTAAAAACCATTTAAACGCTTAATCGGCACAACCCTACTATCAGTGCAGCCTTTGGATGTAGTTTACATTATTAAAGATTCAGACGTACTTATAAGTTCTGTTAGTTAGTCAAACTAGTTTGTGTTTTGATTTTTTCGTCTTTGATTTAAAAACACAACGACTTCGTTTACTTTTGGTGTCAAGTTCACAATTTGCGTGGATTTAAGGCTCATTTTTCATAGAGAACCTGGATTGTGTTTGTGCATAGGCTTATATTTCTGCACTGGTCTTCTCTGGGCAATTGACCTGACTTGCGTTTGCAAATAAGAGCATGTTGGACATAAGAGAAACATGATCTTGTTTGTGTGTTCTGGTTGTTGCCCACAAGCATAAACCCTTTAATAAGTATTCAGATAGTGGAATGTGTGAAGTACAACAAAAACTAATAGCAAAGTCTTTGTGATGTTTGTCAGGTGGCTACGTTATAGAATGCCTTAAGAGCTTAAGGCTTGAAATAAGGGAGCCTTACTTATGGAGCTACGTCTAATTAGTGGCTCCTCCCTTTACCAGAAATTTCTTCTCAAAGCCTGGTAGTGTTTAAAACTGTGCCGGTTCAGCCACACGAGCATTAAATTGCTTTGACTGACTTTGGGCTCAAAGATATTAATTAAAAAAAAAATGTATATAATTAATAAAAATTTAAAGTGTTCAACTAACAGTCTACATGTATTTTGAAGACTGATTAAGAATCCTGCCGAGACAGTGTCACATGAATTTTTTTCATCTAATTGACAACACACTAGCTGTTGCTATAGTACCCGACTACTCAGCGGTAAGGACCCGTACTTTATGCGATTTTGCGAAATCGCAAAATTTGCAACTTGTTTACTAATAAGAATTTTGACCCCATTTTTCAAGTGGGGAGGTGTTCGCTGTTTGCTGAAGCCAAAAATGAAAATACGCGATCGCAAAATTTCCATTTTCCCGCGAAATTCGCAATTTTTGCCCAAATAAACAAATTATGACTTTTCATCAAAATTTTATGAACTTTGCAGTAAAATAAGGTCGTCTGTTCGTTACTGGCAGCTGTTTTGAAGTGGAATTTAAACTTTTTAAACTTTATTCGTATTGTGCACCACTTGTGAGGCCTATTTTAGGCCATTTTCTGTTAACAATTTTGTGATGTTTTTTTTAATTGCAAAATTCAGCAAATCTTGCAACATGACGTATTGCAAAATTACCTTTTTCCACCGCACATTTAAAAAATTCTTGCAACAAATATTATTGCAAAATTTTGCTTTAAAATATCGCTGAAAGTATGGGTCCCTACTCAGCGGATGTCTTGGTTATGTATTTATAAACCGAGACCTTATATTAAAAAATAAAAAAAAAACCAACCGTTAGTGAGCGTGCCATTATTTTGTTGATCCACATTTTGGTTTCATTTCAACGTCTGTGTATTTATCCTAAAGGTTTATGGTTGATGTCATCTCATTAAGGTAATGAGTTTTTGCCGTTGATTCTTTGCAGAGCGATTCCATGTATGTTCCTATCCGTTTCCATGACGGCGCTGACAAGAGTAGCGGTGCAGAGTCGGACGATTCGTCCTCAAGTAAGTTAATTTTTTTTTCTGATTTCTTTTAAAACACCAGTAATATTAGAAAAAAATTATAATTCTCAATTGTATAATTATGGACAAGTGTCAGTTGGCATTAAACCTGAATTTTTCCAATTCCATTCTACGGTAATATATAATGCTACTTCGATACCCATATCCAAAAAACTTAATCCGTAATTTTTCTGTTAGTTATTTTTTGAATGTTTTATTTAAAAGTTTACTAATTATTAAAATGTAAAACAAGTCCCACAAGATTACGTATCAGGAACGATTCCAAATTATCTGTGTGAAGTTTTACCTGAAAAGTTTGAACTTGTATGTACGCAACAAATTCAAAGATGAGATGACCATAACAGAATCTGCGAATTTTCAACAAACCATACACACGATGTTAAAAAAAACTTCGTTTGTTTCGTCAGACAAGATTAATGTGGGTCTGGACTCACTACATTATGTTGCTTCAAACAGCATAAGCAAACGGTCACCGCCGAATTCAAATTGGAAGCAACATAATGTAGCGAGTCCGAAGCTCGGGCCTACTTCATTTGTTCCTTCGAATTTGAATTCCGAGTCCACAAAACCAAGTTAATCTTGCCTGATGAAAGACAAACTAACAGTTGTTTAACATCGTTTGTAAGGGCTGTTGAAAATTTGCAGATACTATTATGGTCGTCTCATTTTTGACATTCCTATGTAAATTTGTGCCAATGTGATTCTTAACTATCGATATTTTAGTGAAACGTTACCTATAACGGATATTATGGAGGATTTTCATGCTTCCATTCAACCCAAGCCGTAGCACCAGGAGAGAGGGGGACATTTCCAATTGGGCTTTCGTCGGATTTTTTTACATGCCACAGTCCACATGAGTATGAGGCATTGCTGGGCCCTTCCCAAAAATGCCTGCGGTTGCTAAGGTCAGACTCCAACCCGGGACCTCTGGCGTACGAGATAGTCATGGTAACCATCAGGCCACCTTCCCCATAATACTGTGCTGCAAATATTGCTGACAGATTTGTTCCATGCACTATGATTTTTACGCCGTTGAATCTTTCACCGTGTGACTGGATAGTGGAGGTTATTGTAGGGGATGGCCAACTGATACTGTATACACCTTTTTTTTTTCGTTCAGAAAATGGCGTGTTATAATTTTTTTTTGTTTGTTCTGTCTAGCACTTGGCCATAATCGCTCTGTTCGGTTCAGTAAGCTTACTGAAGTCCGCCAACTTTCAGGTAACGTATTATTCAGAATATTCATTTTATGTGGATCTTTCCCTCATTTGGGAATTGAGTGTGGTTGTTCCAATACTAATATTGTGTTGATGCTGATATCATGGTAGCAGATGAGCATAATCTTTTTTCATACCATACTTGCAACCATTAATATAATGGTTGCGTCCGTTCTTGAGTTCTCCCATGATGCAACACAAATTTCCGGGGGCACTGCACTGACAGCAAGGGTCACCGACAGGGTGGTAAAAAATGGCGACTCCACCTCGTTCTAAACTTCGTCTAGGAAACGCTATCAACAGTCAAGCCAGGGAAATAATTCTTAAAGTTGCTCGTTGATTCCAGCAAGATGTATTGCCCAACAGTGCCTTTCTTCCAGCTTTTGGCAAAATGTCTGAGCTTGGCTGTTGACATAAACAAAAGATTTTTTAAAGCCACAACAAAGGTACGAAAGTTCGGATAACAACTATGAGAGTTCATTTCACAATTTTATTCAAGAATTCGAAAAATTTCCGCTCAATCTCAAAACAAACATAATCTCTACCGTATTCCGCAAATTTTCGACAGTTCTTTTTAGTAGGTGGAACACACTTCAAGCCATGCCAAGCCAAGCCAAGCCATGTTGTAAGCCAAAGAAAAAAAGCAAGTACAACGCCTGACAAAGAGAACCAGCCTTTATTCAATAATGCCCATAGAGTTATGCCCATACGGTCAACCACACAATGACCAAGGACCCTAATTTTTCAAAAACATCACGACACTATTCACCGAAAAATATTGTACAGTACTAGGTTGCATCTGAATGCCTTAAGGCTACAAAGAAAAAATTATTTGGTTTTCAGGCCCGTGCCTGAGAATGAAAGTTTTTATTGCCCAGTGGGGAGTGACGTCTTGGTTGACAGTGATCCAGATTACTGGCACACTTTTATGAACTTGATCCTACAACGCTTCAGCTGTCTTGTGGTTTTGCGGCACAAATTTAATTTTCTACAGGAACTTGGTTTCGAACGACAGTTAATTTCACGGATATCGTTGGAAATATGTACTTTACACGGACAACAACAAATTTCACAAAATTACACGATCTAATTCTGTGATGTGCTAACAACTTCATATATTTTACATTTAAGAAAAGATTTCTAGGCAACAATTAATAAGCTAGTTATTTCAAACAGTCTTGAAACCTTGAGAAACAATGACTTAGGGGCCAAATGGATTAAATTCCACTTTTCAACAACAGTGGCACAGCTTGGTGAATTACAACTACTTACACCTGGCACTACCCTATTAAAGCTTTGTCATTCGTACCGTGGCCTATTCGTAAGTTGAATGCCATCACGATAATCTAATGGAAAGCCAGCTGTGGCGTATTATTTATAGCCTTCTCCACTCTTATCATTAAGGTTTGGATAAAACTCTGATTCACTCAGAAAATTAATTCCAAGTTAATCATCTTGGATAGCATTGAAAAGATTTAACAGTCCTCCTCTTGGCACTCAAAGTCACGTAACTGGAACTTTTGAAAGATAAGGTACAGAAAAACTAATAATGTCCAGATAAATATCCTTTCTTAATGAATATTAAAATCATGGGCCATGTTCATGCCTTTGGTGGGCTTTATTTAATGCAGACCTTAGTTTAAACCCAGTGGTAGTAGTGAATCAGTAGAAACTCATAAAATCTACACAGTAATATAAAATATTGGACTTGTATAAAAGAACCTATAAAATTAAAAACCTTTAATTTGAAATGTTTTGCTTTAATTTTAGTTTTATTATATCACTGTTATAAAATTTGCGGATTCATTAATGTATTGAAAATACGGTAGCGATACTTACAGCGAAAGTTCATTTTAAAATTCGAAAATTCAGGAAACTTACGCACGGTTTCAGAACACAAATACTGTACCAGTATTCTGCAAATTTTTGACAGACTGGACGCTCGTCTGTCTTTATCAGGCACTATGGTTGCTAAAACTTTTTCTTACGACATTGTCTCCATCGGAATAACTTTTCGAACTTAGCGTTCGCGCTCGCTCGCCCTCCCGTATACACTAAGTTCAAAAAGTGGTTCCGATGGAGACAATGTCGTAAGGAAAAGTTTTAGCAATCATAGTGCCTGATGAAGACAGACGACTGTCCAGTTTGTCGAAATTTGCAGAATATTGGTACAAGATTTTGTGTTCTGAAATTGTGCGTTATAGTTTCCTGAACTTCCAAATTTCATTAACGTATTGTTGTAAATAATTAATACGGTACTTAATATTACCTGGTTTTGCAAAGTTGCCACGAGATGCATTAGATGCACAGGAGACCATAAAAATCGTTTGAGAAGGTGTATTGAAACATTACCGCAAATCCCCGAATTTACGACCGTGGTAAAATAAAACTTTACGAGCACAAGGGTTTACTGAAAAACTTTTTGTTTATAAGACCATGGTCTTAAATTCGAAACGTGCTTTTGAAGTGCGTTCTCTGGCCCTATACAACTAATATTTGAATTCTAAGCAAGGGTATGAATCTACACGAACACAAGTAAATGGTAAAACAGTTAATTATCATCCAAAAAACATGAAATGTGGCAAAAATGAGGCGGACTCGTGGAGCACCGCCCCCAAAGAAAGATGCCGCTCTGGGCAGACCCAAAGAGACCCGGTCTGACTGCACGACCTTGTGGGATGCAAGTAGGGTGAGCACGGATGTACTGCACCTTCCCCGCAACAGGCCGGTACAGCCGATAAGCCTTTTGGGGGCCAGAGGGGAGTCCTATTCCTGCGGAGCAGGGAAGGACGTACTAATTCCAAGGCAATACCCAACGGGTGTCGGCCCCCCAAATGAGGAGTGAGAATGAAGGAAGATCATCCTCTCAAAAGACGATAAAAAACTAATACAAATAATGCCACAAGGCATCCCCCAGCGGAAAGGCCTGGAAACAAACATATATAAGCAGACATACAGCACAGTCAACAAAACACGACCAGTAACCACAAGCCCGGAGGACAAAAGAGTTAAAAAATTATTAGCATTATTATCATGTACTGTATAAACATTTTTTTTCTTGCTTTCTACCAGTCACCTGAAAAGAAAGAGAAAACAAAAAAACCAAAACATATACATACACCAAAATAACGCACATCCAAACAAACAAATAAAAAAAATAACGAGGCTAGGAGGTATAGGCATTAACTAGCGCACATGCGTAGCTGGGCTAGCTGTAGCGGGCTAGGTTCGGTATGAATGTATCGCATATAGCACTCAGATGCCCATCTACCGAGGGCCTTGATCAAGTGGTCCTCAACTTGAGCCTTGGCGGCAAAGGTGGTAGCCCCTATACGAAAGGAGTGTCCATTGTAAAGGGTATGGTTGAGGCCTATCTGCTGCAGAAGTATCTTCAGCTTGGCGATGAAGAAGGCTCTAGACAACGGCTTCCCACCATCCTGGAGAAAGAAAGGTTGTGTTGCATAGGTAGCAGCACTAGCCCTACGTTGAATGTAGGCTGCCAAGGAATGGACAGGACAAATTAATTGGCCGGTGCAGAACAAGTGGATCTTGATACCCTGTTGGCAAAGGTCCGTTTTGGAAGCCTGCAGCTTAACGCAGGCAGACACCGCCTGAAGGTCCAAGGCAACACAGGACATGGAGAGGTTGATGTTAAAATCGAAGGCCGAGCGAACAGTAAATTTGCCACAACGAAGGAAGGCGAAGAAAGCAGTAGTACATGCTGCCTCCATCATAGCATCGATGAATGGGAAAAACACTCCTTGTTGTAGGGTCAACACTAAATTACGTAGGATGTCAGCGGTGATTGGAAGGCGTGGTTTCCTAACAGAAACTGATGTTCCCTTGATAGCCCGAAGAACCATAGCCAGTGCCAGGTGGGTTAAACCCGCAGTATTGCACAGTGGACTGGGGAAGCCGTGCTGCAAAAAGGCAAAACGAATACCACACAGGTAGAGCTTGGTAGTCCCGTGCTTGAGATGCCGCACAGAAAAACAAAATGCTGCAAAGTAAATGAGCAGAAGTTCAGAAATCGGGGGCAGCAGGTTGGTCCAGGCCACTCCAAACCGCACCAAGAAGGATTTGTACAACTTAGCCTTAAATTCAAAACTTGTAATCGTTTTGCTAAGGTTCCGATCGACCGAATCCGTGGGATCTACAACTTCTTTCTTTTCAACCATATTTTTAAACTTAATTAAAAACCTAATTTGGTTTGCCAATCTTACTTAAATTTGACGCACATCTGGCTTTTAACCCTTTCCTTCACCTATACGCATTTTTACGCGTTTCGTGTATCTCGCCCTTCAAATTACTGAGACATAATTATTAAGCAGTTTATTACATTTTTTAAGTTATGGTATTGAAGCTGCCTGGATGTTTTAGAATTAAAAACTTGCGAATAGTTGAAAAGTTACAGCTTAATTTTCAACTGTGATGCACAATTGTGGAGAAACAGGTAATTTTCACGAGGAAATGGGGATGAAAGTTCTCGTAACTGTTCGTGAAGTAAAGGGTTAATTAGCATTTTAATTAAACAGATCTTAGAAAATTAATTCATATAATTTTATGAGCCTGCATCGTTAGGCCTAATCAATTTGGTGCGTTTTCACATTTCAATGGGCCCCCTACCTAATTGATACTAACGTTTCTGGAAGTAGGTTGCATCATTTGACCATAAAATCCCAACAAAAATGTTGATTACTGGAGCATAATACATTAATAGTTAGTTGTTACTGTGTGCTAATGGATGCCAAGACTCGCGCTGTTCCTTAAGGAAGGGAGAAGAAGAGCAGTTCTTTAAGCGCTCGATGATAAATCGTATCAGAGGCCAATCTTTTAAACTGGAAAACCATCCGTTCGACGTCATATTAGAAAAAAACCTTTACTCGGTTGCAGTTATAAATGATTGAAACTCACTTGATGAAACGGTGTTAAGTGGTTGCCGTATTACTAACACTTTCAAACGATGTCTGGACAATACCATCTTCAAGAATTAATGCCTAGTGGCTTTTCCAGCAACAAGCTTACAAGCTTTCGCTGTGCAATTTTGTTTTATTATTATTATTTATTATTTTATTATGATTAGGTTGCTTGCGTGTTATGACTAGAGTTTGTGTTGCTTGCTTGTAGCATGAGCAGCCAGCCATCTTGGATAAAAAGTATGTTTGTTTGGAATCCCAGTGCAAGCCTGTATACTATCATTCCACTCGACCTTGGTGCAAGCAATTTATCCACAAAGCGAAAATCTTAAAGCATGCAAAGCTTTGCTGAGATGCTTATGCATACGGACAGCAAAGATTTTCGGGCTAGTTCTTTCCCATAAAATCGAGAATTATTCCTGTTTAGCAAATAATTATTGTAGAATGAGAAAGAGTAACTAATTTATTTTAAACTGAGATAAAAAAAAAATTAAACTGAGTACATATTTACATTATTAAATTATGATTTTTTACATTAAATTTATGAAGTAAAATATAGATAAATTGAATTTAAAATATATATCAGTGAATAGAGTCAGTTGAAGAGAGCAAATTACAATAAAAATTATACATCACGACTTGCTGTTTCATAACTACAGTATAATATATTACTGTTTCTGTACTGCATTTTTCTGTACTGCTGAATATAAAAATGTAAGTTTATTTTTTGTAGGCTAGTCTGAATTTACTTTTTGATTTCCGTACTTTGAGTTCACTTTTTTTTTTACCTTATTAACCTCCTTTCCCAAGAGACCATAATAAAACTTTTAAGGTGAATTTAGTTAACATGATGAAGAAGTTGTCTTTACGAAAGTATGCGTTGAGACAGCACATTTTGATAAGTCCTTACAAATCCTTCCTC
>JAHWFP010220638.1:10942-26739 GCA_023313725.1 Lithobius niger | reverse complement strand
GTCTAGCTTTTCATTCAATAGCGATAAGAGTAAATTGCAGGCGACCGTTTTTACCGTGATCGTGAAAAAAGCTTGTGGAATGAAAAGTATCCTCTTTCCCCAACTCCTCCAACCAAAAAAAATTGGATGACTTTTTTGTTCTTTGTGGTGGTGTTTTTGTAGGGTTCGTTGGGTCAGTTGCCTTGGCTCGACTCATCTGAGGAAAGCTTAAGCAGTTTCACCAGGAAACGTAATTTTTTCGTAGGCTTATTTTTGCAGGATTTTTAGCCATGCAGAAAGAGAACAAACCTCTTGGCTAGGGGATGTGCGAAAAGCATGCGAAGCAATGTGCTGCACACAAGTTTACTCTGAGACACAGATTTTCACCTTCTAATTTCGTTGCCGGTGCATCCTAAGGAACGCTTTGGAATGTGATAAACGTATCCATCTTTTACCTGTGGGGCTTGAAGGGGCAGAAAGTCGATCACCTGTTCCTTCCCATGGAGAGCCGTGGGAGGAGGAGGAGGGGGGGGGGGGGAAGAAGACGCCTCAGATAAAAAAACGAAGGAAAATAAGCCAGCGAAAAAATTCTCGAAAAATAAGCTGATGGAAAAATTATCGAAAAAAAGGCTGATGGAAAAAACCTGCTGAAAAATGCCGCGGAAAAAAAGCCATAAAAAAAGGCAATGGGGAACATAAAAAATATTGCTTAAATGTAGTTACGGGATGTGGTATTCATCATTCACTCATCAGCAGCAGTGCTGCTAGATCAACTTACTTAACTTAATTACTTTCGGAATGGTGATTTCCCGTTTCAGAGAATCCAGTTTTGCATATAATAAGACAGATTAAATAAAAATTTTCTGCGAAACGAGAATTACCGTTTTTCAGAAACAAGTTTAGCAGAATCAAAATACTCTTTAAAAATGTAACGGAAAACTTTAAACTGCATTCCAAATTGGAAGGAATCTGGGGTTAGTTGCGGTTTCTGATGCATGTTTAGCCACAGCGATAGTGGTGTTGTTTCATTTTTAATTTACCGCCATTTTCTTTATATTGCTCGAAGATTCTACGGTGCTATATCTAGGAGTTGATGAGGTGAAAAGGCGCCTTTAACATAAGACAAAAATTCTTTAAAACTTTTAGGGTCGTAGACACGCGTCTAATGAGCCTGCCTAAAATGAGCCTCTGTTTATAAGATAATTTCTTTTCGAAATTTTGTTCGTAATTGCTCGTTAATTTCACTTATATTAGATTTTTACAACCTATTCTTTCTTCTTTTTTTTTTCTACTATTTTTGTTTATATGTAAAAACTAAACGTTTCAGTTTTGGTATTGCCTATAAACATCTGTGTGTTGCTAGTGTCCACATTGTGTGGTATACGTTACTGTATTTTTCTTTTTCATTTCTGACTTTCTCACTTTGCCGATTGGTTTCAAAATGACTTCTTTACCAATGCAAATGTATTCAAGTCCGCTATTGTTTTTGTTCATACAAACGATACACATGATCAATACAATACGCTCCGTGTTATTTCACTTCCCCTCTTGCTCAGTTTTGCACGATGTGTGTGTTGGACAAGGTTGACGAGTAATAGTGCTTAATTCCTGGTAATTAATTGATTGAAGAGACAGCTATCAGTAGATATGTGGGGCCGCCATTCTCCTGCTTTTAAACTATTTTTGAAGAGCATGCTTAGTATTTAACATTAAATGATGATCAATTTATTACAGAGATTTTTTTGCACAGCATCAGTTTGCGATTTTTAATCAATCCCAATTATCTTCAAATCAGTTTATACATTTACGTTCTTTTTTGCATTTTTTCTAGTTGTAGCTTAACACAATGGTCCCAGGCAACTCTAGCCTAAGAAGGCTGTCTGTCAGCCCTCCGAAAGGTTATTAGAGGATTAGCGCCCGCCCGCGATTACAGAAAGTGGAGCTGCAGTTGGGAACAAAAAATACAACCCTTTCTGTGCCTGAGACGATGCTTTTAGATGAAAGTTTGTAGGGATAGAGTAGCAAGCATACCTTTTCTGGTGTCGGTTACAATTTTCTCCACTAGATTTTCTCCACTAGATGTCGGTAATTGCAGATATCTGTAATTGAATTACAGATATCTATAAATGGTGCGTATTTACAGATATCTTTAAATGAATTACAGATATCTTTAAAGCAATTACAGATATCTATAAATGGTGCGTATTTACAGATATCTTTAAATGAATTACAGAAATCTTTAAAGCAATTACAGATATCTCTAATTCAATTACAGATATCCGTAAGTCATTTAAAGATATCTGTAATTCATTTAAAGATATCTGCAATTCATTTAAAGATATCTGCAATTCATTTAAAGATATCTGCAATTCATTTAAAGATATTTGCAATTCATTTAAAGATATCTGCAATTTATTTAAAGATATCTGTAATTCATTTAAAGATATATGCAATTCAATTAAAGATATCTGTAATTCATTTCAAGATATCTGCAATTCATTTAAAGAGATATCTGCAATTCATTTAAAGATATCTGCAATTCATTTAAAGATATCTGTGAATACGTGCCATTTATAGATATCTGTAATTCATTTAAAGATATCTGCAATTCATTTAAAGATATCTGCAATTCATTTAAAAATATCTGTAATTCATTTAAAGATATCTGCAATTCATTTAAAGATATCTGCAATTCATTTAAAGATATCTACAATTCATTTAAAGATATCTGCAAATCATTTAAAGATATCTGTAATTCATTTAAAGATATCTGTAATTCATTTAAAGATATCTGTAATTCATTTAAAGATATCTGCAATTCATTTAAAGATATCTGTAAGTCATTTAAAGATATCTGTAATTCATTTAAAGATATCTGTAATTCATTTAAATATATCTTCAATTCATTTAAAGATATCTGCAATTCATTTAAAGATATCTGCAATTCATTTAAAGATATCTGTAAATACGTGCCATTTATAGATATCTGTAATTCAATTACAGCTATCTGTAATTCATTTGAAGATATCTGTAATTCATTTAAAGATATCTGCAATTCATTAAAAGATATCAGCAATTCATTTAAAGATATCAGCAATTCATTTAATATGTGTAATCCATTTAAAGATATCTGCAATTCATTTAAAGATATCTGTAATTCATTTAAAGATATCTGCAATTCATTTAAAGATATCTGCAATTCATTTAAAGATATCTGTAATTCATTTAAAGATATCTGTAATTCATTTAAAGATATATGTAATTCATTTAAAGATATCCGCAATTCATTTAAAGATATGTGCAATTCATTTAAAGATATCTGCAATTCATTTAAAGATATCTGTAAATACGTGCCATTTATAGATATCTGTAATTCATTTAAAGATATCTGTAATTCATTTAAAGATATCTGTAATTCATTTAAAGATATCTGCAATTCATTTAAAGCTATCTACAATTCATTTAAAGATATCTGTAATTCGGGGTATTTAACGAACTCCATCATTTGTTTAAAGATATCTGTAATTGAATTGCAGATATCTGTAATTCTGCAATAAAAGACGGAATGGCTTGCCATAGTCACGTGTCTCGTTTCTAACGATATGACAAGATTGAGTTAAAAATGTTTGATAAAACGTCGATCTTGCGTCGAGTTTGCATATGAAATGATCAGGGAAGAGACCACATTTTAAGCCAACCAGGAAATTGCAACAAGTTAAAATTCATCACCAACACAAAATTTAATTGTAACTATAAAATCCGAAAAGGCCCCTTACGATTTCATGGGAGGGCCCATGTGCCATTGGCACTATGACCAGTCCGGGCCTGGGTGGGGCAGAGGACGAAAGATTGATTCCGTAACGTAAGTGGAGCAGATGTAGTACATCATAGCTAAGTTTCATCGTAAAATAAAAAATAAAAACGTTTGAAGATGACGATGCAGCAGGAAGAACCGGTGTTCCGTCACGTGTGGGGAAAAAGGGTAAAGCGATGGCTGGGGAACAATTATTAGGTAAATTGAAATGTCTTTATCATAGTCAGTGTAGGCCAAAAAAAAACAGTAAAGTAATTTTAGAATGTGGAGAGGAAGAATCTTGACAAGCAAACTAAATTCCACAGGTGGATACTACGTCAGGTTAAAAAAAAATCCAAAACAATGCCGGGTGGATGACCGTAGAAAGAAGATTCCGGGAAGAAGGGGAGGGGGTAGGCGTCTATTTCATAAACTTTTTTTGGGGGAGGGCAGAGACGTCAGGAAGGATAAAAGTTGGAGGGGTGTAAACCAGAAATTTACCGACATAATTTCCCATCTAGCCAAAAATGTACGTAATTTTTAAAACTGACCAAAAATTATGTAATTTTGCCGACTGATTTGCCAACTGGCCAAACTTTATTTTTTTTGGGGGGGGTGGGGTGACACCCCCCTCATAAAAACATCCCGGGGGGGGGAGATGGAGGAAGACATAATGAGGTAAGCAAACTTCCATGCAAAGGTCTTTACTATAGTTAATGAACAACATAATGAGAAAGCTAAGTATTTTAAAATATGCCTCCTATGTGCATGCTCCTATGTACATGCCTCGTATGTGCATGCTGATGGGGGCACCAAAAGAGGGTTGAAGAGGGGCGTAAAAATGTGTAATTTGCACATACACACAGCCCCCTCCCCCCTCCAAGGAAAATGTTTATTTACGCCCCGAGTCTAATAAAATAATAAAATAAAATAATAAAATAATAAAATAATAAACGTGTGGTAAACTATTTTATTATTATTATTATTATTGATGAACGGTAAGTAAAAATAGGATGAATGCTGCAAGGCTGCAGACGAGGCAGCAGTTTGATGGGCTATCGAAGTAATGCACGATTAGAAAGGCATATTACGTCAGGTTAAGCTACTTAATAAAATACGTAATAACATATAAACAAACTTGTTTGTTTGTAAATAAAGACTATTCTCGCTAGCAATGCCACAACCCCTAAGCCGTCCCCTGTCCATCAAGCTTTCATCTGGTGGGGGGGGGGGGGGATTGTTTATAAGCGTGTCTAAGCAGTGTCCAGAAGAAGAAAAACGCCGATCACTTTGCAAACGGTGAGAGCAGATAGCGCGCGTCGTCTGCTAAAGGCGAACTGGGATTGAATTTGCGAATTGAAACTGGAAAAAAAAACTGCCGTTCACTTTCAAAACCGTGAGAGCATAATGCGAGCGTCGTCTGCTCAAGGCATACTGGTATTGAAGCTGCGTTCCTCGCTCACTACTAGTGGAAAGAGGAACGCAGCTATCTCAATTGGTCTTGCATCTGCTACGGCAGCTTTCCCCTAAAAGGGGAATCTGTTCCGCTGTCTGATTGGTTAAAGCGATATCGCCTTCTGATTGGTTGGAAGTCGAGTGAGCTGGTTCAAAGAACGAAAATTGTGTTTCGCTAGAACGTACAAACCTGCTGTACGACACTGGCCCACTTTAAATCAGAGGTAAGCAAACTAATCTGCGTAAATTCAAGCATATAAACCAAAATCAAGTGTGTAACTTAATTTCTAAAGCGTATAAACCAAAATAATCTATAGAATTGACAAGAAAATCTGATATTTTCGCTTAGGCTGGAGTTTACGTGTTGTGGTGAAGCCCCATTCCAAAATGACAAGTGCCGGATTCAATGGTATGTGTTAGAGTTGTGTACTCCCAGCTTTCATTTCCTCCTGGTAATAGTTATCACCCTAGATTTTTTTAACAATGACCCGGCAATAAGTTGTTTTAGAACGATCGAGGCTGCAACAATACGTCCGAGGGCCCGAGGATTTATTGTTGCGGGAGATCGTTCTAAAACAACTTATTGCCGGGTCATTGTTAAAAAATTTGGGTGATAACTGTCTTGTACCCCTACGTAGTACGTCGATTTTCCTGAATTTATACTATTGAAACACTTTCCAGAAAACAGGTTGTATAGCCAAATGGATTTGGGGAGATTTCACTTATTTAGTGACGAAGATGACGAATTATTGTCGCAACTACCCCTTGCATTGGGTGAAAGGGGAGGGGACGATCACCGGAAGTTAGTCGATTTTAAGAAATCTGCGTGAATTTGAAACGTTTTCCAGCAAATCAGATACAATTTTCACACGTATTCGTTAAAAGATTTTTTCCCACCAATTTTTTTTTTTAACTAGTGCCTCCTGAAAGGCAAGGGATACCCCGGAAGCCAGCATTTTTTTTAAGAACGCGGCGTGAATTTGAAACGCATTCTTGTAACTCAGCGAGTTGCAAAATGAAATTTTCACAAAAAACTAATTTTAAATGAAAAGTAAAGAAAAAAAGTTTCTGGAGAAAAACCGCTGAAATGGGAGGAGGGGGCAGGGGCCCAGGAAGCTAATATTTTTTTTAAGAAACTGGCCTGAATTTGAAACATGTTCCTTTAACTTAGCGATGCAAATGGTTAACAGGGGTTTCCTGCAGTGGTGGGTGGAGGTGGGGGGATAGCAAAGGCCCCGGAGGCTAGCGGTTTTTTTGAGAAATCACCGTGTTATCCTGTAACTTAGAAATGCAAATCATTTTAAATTTTCATTAAATGAATTGGCTCGCCGTAATTAACATGCGTGGTACTTTAACAATGTTTTAACAATGATTGTATGGTCACTGTTTAAAAGTAGGACAATAAGTTGAAAATGCATTCAAACCACTACTATCACTACCTTCACTATCACTACCTTCAAAGGCCGACCGTTTTTGGAAACTGGGCGGGTTTTTCTACCAGTTTTGGTTTTGGGTGGATTTCAGTTGGCACTTATCACCATACTTTTACACAATGGTTCATTGTTTAAAAGTTGGACGATAAAAGTTGAAAATGCATTGATTTCAGTTGGCACTTTTAAACAATGGTCCATAAGAACGTTGGCCTGATAAGTTGATTTTAGAATTTTTTTTTTGAATTTTGAATTTTATTGAGCTTAACAGGTCTACAATACCACTCGCTCATGTAAACTAAACTTAACACAATCCTAACCTAACTTAATCCTAAGCAATTATCAACGAGAACAGAAACCATAATAAGTTCATGAGTCAATGATATAGTAAAGTCAAAAGAAAAATAACCAGATGGCAAGGAGGGCGAGTAACCACAGAAAAGCAAGAACCCAAAACCAAATCAGTCAAAACGCCCTGTTGTTGCTTTACAGAAAGATTTTAGAGCAATGACCAGGAGTGGTTAACGCTCGTTAAACCCTTTTAAGATTTTAGAGCAATAGTTTGTAACAATGAAAACAAAAAAAAAGGGGGTTACAAGAGAATTGTTGCTTCTCACACCCGTTATTTCTCAGCGTTACCTGAACAAACTACAAAATAACTAAGCATACAAAGACAGTTAACCGCAGAAAGAAACCCAGCAAGACATTATTGCTGCTTGCGCCCAAAACAAGCAAGCGCATATCGTATTTTTAAGTGAACACTCATAACCACATGACGAACAATTAATAATGAATGCAGTTCACCGACTGCACAGAACTACTCGTATGAAAAGATAAGGACTCCATGCATGGTGCATGGTTTGCATGGTATCCATCCATTCTGTGCCTTTCAGTAGTAAATAACAAAACCTTACCCATGAGATTAAGTATTTTGTCCAGCTTGTAAAAGTTAATACACTGTGAGCAGATGATCCTAAAAAAAACTCTAGAATCAAGCATCGATCCTTTGAGCTACAAGGTGACATCCGTCGAAACACAAGAGGGACTAGCCGTCAAAGTTGACCACACTTTAGATTTACGGTAAGCAAAAGAACTGCTTAATACTTTAGGTGTAACATTGAGGTAATTTAGTATTGAACAGTAAGGTTTATAAGAACGAACTATTACAGAATCGCGTATCGTAACTGTTGCTTGTTCTGAATTGATAACGTTAAAGAATAACGATTAGAAGTGTATTGGAAATAAGCGAAACTGAATAAGTGTGTGATATGTTAGCAAGTGTCTGATAACAGTGAATTTAAGAAATAAGATTGTTAATTACAACAACCAGAAATATTGAAGAGACGAACTCATTTCCTAACTTTAAGTTGTAAACAAATATAAATTGTACCAAGTAAGACAGAGAAAATTGTTGACTGTCATCATAACGCCTAAATAAATGTCTGGTTTGTCATTGAATCTAAGTATCCATTTTCTTGTGCATATGATCTGGTAACCCCTGTCTGGGAAATGCCCCATTGGTATCATCGCAGTATAAGAGTTAAGTGATCAAGAAGTAATCTAGTTAATTGTTTGGTTTGAGTAATAAACCAGTAGTAATACTTTCTCTTTGGACTTAAAGGGCAATTGCATCCATTTCGACATGCATGCTTTACTTTTGGATCACTTACACAATAACTAAACACAAGAACTGCGGTAAGAATACGTTACGTACGTCCGATGCAACAATTTAATTATTGCATTACCAAAACACGACATGGAGACCGCCATTGTTTTGCTGGAACCTGCAGAAATTAATGCCGACAGATATCACTTTTAAATTTCGACTCGCAGCCGATTGAGATAACTCTATTGGCTGTGAGAGCTCAAGCGTCCGACGTCCTTAGCTGGCCGACAGTTTTAGTGGCCAGCTAAAGCCGTCAGACGTTCGAGCTCTCGCAGCCAATAGAGCTATCTCAATCGGCTGCGAGTCGAAATCGAAGAGTGACATCAGTCGGCATTAATTTCTGCGCGTTCCAGCAAAACAATGGCGGTCTCCATTTCGTGTTTTGATGATGCAATAATTAAACTGTTGTATCGGACGTACGTAAGGTATTCGTACCGCAATTCTTGTATTTAGCTATTGTGTAAATGATCCAAAAGTAAAG
Source organism: Lithobius niger (assembly GCA_023313725.1). NCBI lineage: Eukaryota > Metazoa > Arthropoda > Chilopoda > Lithobiomorpha > Lithobiidae > Lithobius > Lithobius niger. Next base: position 17,935 of record JAHWFP010220638.1, on the reverse strand, counting down.
CATGCATGTCAAAATGGATGTATTTGCCCTTTAAACGGTTTCAGTCGTTCTGGATAACTTCGCGAGAGCATATGTATCGCTGTGAGTGTAACAAATAAATTTCTTATTCAAAGTCTTAAAGACGAGCAATAAGTGACCCTGCGTGCTTGCAGTTAAGATAATTACGTACGTCTCAACTTAATTAAAAGCAACGCGACACTTCACCGTCTTTCAACATTTTCTACGAAAATGTTTTCTTTTATTAATTTCCGATTTGTTGGAGATGTGGACCTCAGCTGGAATCGTGATTTCATTTTTTCTTATATGGTGGTAGTGGTGATGGACTTTGGACATGTTTATACAATGGTCTGTGCAGACTAAAGCATTCGTCATAAAAAGCTGGTTCTTAGCTCATTTGAAAGATCTACTTCCGGAAATGTGGCCTTTATAGAAATAGAAATTGGTCGTCAGTTCCGGAGTTTAGGAGCCCTGAACGATCCGTTTTATTGTTTTAAACATTGTTTTAATGCAACAATGCTAATCAGCAAACGCAAAACTGAAGATAGATAGATATTTTATTGAGCCGATAAGGCCTCCAAGCCATTCGCTCACAAACTTACAAATAAACTAAAAACTACTTACAGACTAATACAAACAAACAGACCGGCTGACACCAAGAAACCCAAGAAGCCGGCTAACTCTAGGTACCCCTGAGAACACGAGGGGGGGGGGGGACGGACCCAAGCGTGAGTAATTCTATTACGACACAAACCGTCCCGTAGCCCGGCAGAACCCTAATACCCGGCCCAGGGACCCCCTACCTGTGGATAAACACAGGATAAACTGAAGATAAACAAATGCTAACAATGATGGTGAGCCAACAATTCACCCGCACTTTCAGGAAACGTGAAGAGGAAGCATCTATCTATCTATATATATATATATATTTCGCTTAGGAGCAGACTTAGCTCAGGAGTAGAGCTAAAAGGATTGTTAGGGATCAGGATTAAACAAAGCTTCAGTAATCAGCAAGAGGGCCAGCTGGCTCATTCTTCCCAGGTAGCAAAGCAAAAGGGCGAGTGGCCGACAATGAGAACGGATATGCGCCCTAACAATTAGAAACAAACACTTTTGCTTCAATAATGCTATTAGAGCCGAGTTGAAGCAGCGGGAATCAGCTAGACCGACTTATGTTATTTATAGGGTTTAGAGGAGAATTTGTAAATCTAAAAAGTCCCTATTGAAACACGTTAGGTCGGTCCCCATTAGTTCAGTCCGAGTTTTCAGAGGGCGCCACGTGTTCCATCTGATAATTTTTACTCATTTTTCAGCCCAAATCTAAAGTAAACTAAATTACAACTAAGCTAGGCTAAATAATAATTAAAATCAAGCTAGTTTCGTTTAGTTTAGTTTAATTTTAGGCTAAAAACTGAATAGAAATACCCACATAAAACACATGGCGCCCTCTATAAACTAAGACTGAACTAATACGACTGTATCCAAGACGTTTCAGTATGGATCTCAGTCACAAATTCTCCTCCCCAACCATATAAATTCTTATTATTACGAATTGATTAATATAATGGCTGCACGTGACTCTCCCGTGTTAAAGCTAAAATCTACGTTGCCCGTTAGGCTTGCTGTCCTACTACAAATAAAGAACAAAGCAGCTGAAAGAGAGCTGCAGACAAACCAATTTCCAAAAGATAGACTAGCACTGAATGAGCGAGTGAAGCGATGCAAGACTAGCACCAATGAGTACAGAAAACCAACTTGGTATGTCAAAGTTTCACGTATTAGAAAACAAAAACGAACTCGTTTGATGTTTAAGGTAAGATTTATCCACCCAAAACCCATACTGGTATATAAACCCGCCAAGTTTCCAAAAACGATCGGCTTTTGAAGTAGTGATATCATTCCACCAGGGAAAGGCCGCCAAGGTCTATCCTATTAGCCAAGTTAATCGCACCGACTAATAGTTCGAAAGTTAAATGAAAACTTGAAGATTGCTACTCGCTGTAGCAATCTTCAAGTTTTCATTTAACGTCCAAAGTATTGTTTGGTGCGATTAACTTGGCTAATAGGATTGAGCTTGGCGGCCTTTCCCTGGTTGAATGATATCACCACCTTCAAAAGCCGATCGTTTTTGGAAACTTGGCGTGTTTTTTATACCAGTTTTGGTTTTGGGCGGATATTACAACTTTCGTAGGACTGAGAACGTACATAAGATTACACCATCTTATCTTCATCTGTACTTTTTTTTTTCTAGAGGAATTTTATTTCTATAAATTTTCACATTTATAATAATTTTCAAATTTACCATTGCCAATTAGCCCTTTGATTACCCAAATTGACATGGCTTAGTTTATTGTGTGACCATTCTTCACACGCTTAAGTTGCTTCAATCCCATTTTTGCAGACACTGGCCAACAATTGCTGATTTCGTTTGCTTCGCTCACTCAATCAGCGTATCCACTTCAGTTGTTTTGTTTATCCCGGCACAAACCATGCAGAAACCTCCGAAGGTCGCAGTTACAAAAACAGCAGAACGCGAAGATTTGTTGCGTTTGTTCGTCTTGTTGCGTAACCATCATCTAACGTGCATCCACGCAACCCACGGCAACGTTAATGTTTCCGTATTTTGTCCTTCGTTACAGTTCAGTTTTTAGTTCGTCCAGGCTTTTACAATAAATCTAAGGACCAGTGTTGATTGTTCAAGCCATTGTTGCTTGAAATCTTTGGTTGCAACTTGGTTGCGAATTTCAAAACCCTCCCACGCATTTGTCCTGACCCCTACAGCCCCCAAATCAACAAAAGGACCATACTCTGATCACGATGCATACGTGTGCAAAAGTTCAGCTACGTAGGCCTTCTCAATTTTGTGCTAGCCATGAGCAATGAGTCTACGGGATTTAACATGGATCATATATCAAAAACCAAAACTGGTAAAAGGGGCCGCCAAGTTCGAATGGTTCGGCCCTTCAAATGCGTGATATCAACACACCAAAACATTCGCCAAGTTAATCGCACCGCTTAATAGTTTGAAGGCTAAATGAAAACTAGAACATTGCTACTAGGCTAGTCAATCTGAGCGAAAAAAGGGCGAAACCCGGAACTAATTGTAATAGAAGTAAACTTTGCTGTTTCTGCCTCAGTAAGACCTTCTAACAACATACTAAAAGTCTAGAAAAATCTAAGTGGCGTAAGAGGTCTAAAATGGCCGCCATCTTGGAAAAAGTTGCTTCCGGTTGTTTTTCGCATACCTCTCGTTTCTCGTCACTCCTACGACAAAATTGGCTTTGAACAAAATTAAAGTATACAAATTTTTCTACAAAGCATGTTCTATTCACTTTTTCTCTTGGAACAATGGTTTGGTTGATATGAACCAATATATATGTCGTTTTTTTTATTGTTTCCAACGTACAACAGCTGGAGAAGTAACTGCACATGGCAGATGCTAAAATTGATAGTACGGCCGTATGCGCATTATGTAACAGATGTTTAGTATAGGTTGTCAGCCACATTTCAGAGGATTGAGACATTGTTGTATCACTCCCGAGGAAGTGCTGATAACCTATGATATCAAAAACCAAAACTGGTAAAAGGGGCCACCAAGTTCCGAATGGTTCGGCCCTTCAAAGGAGTGATATCAACACACCAAAATATTCGCCAAGTTAAACGCACCGCTTAATAATTCGAAGGATAAATGAAAACTAGAATATTGCTAATTTCGGTAGCAATGTTCAAGTTTTCATTTAACGTTCAAAGTATTATTCGGTGCGATTAAGTCGGCGAATGTTTTGGTGTGTTGATATCACTCCTTTGAAGGGCCGAACCATTCGGAACTTGTCAGCCCCTTTTACCAGTTTTGGTTTTGATATGATATCAGTCCTTTTTTTTAAATTGTGTATTAGACTCAACTCCGCTACCGTGCAAATGTGTAATAAAGTGGCATGTCAACAAGAAATTGGTTTCAACAATTTGCTACTACCTTTTGCCTATAGGTCGAACCATTCTCAACTTGGTCACCTCTTTTTAGGTTTTTGGTTTGGTTTTAATTTTGTTGTAATTTGTTTTATTTCGTTAGTTTTGGTGTGTTGATATCACTCCTTTGAAGCACCTAACCACTCTCAACTTGGTGGCCTCTTCACCAGTTTTTGCCTTTGTTTATTTTGATTTGTTTTTAGAGATGATTTATTTTTCGTGAATTGGACGTAAATGCAATTTCTTTGGCAACGTTGTTTAGATTCATCGTGCTACACTAGTGTGTGTCTAGACACGCACGTCAGTATATACGTTGTCATTGTCCGAACTTTGGCTGGTCAATGAGAGACGATGCCGACAATACTAACAATGGTTATAACAATATTTTCGTACTTACGCGCCATCCCACGCCATCCTCGTTACACCCCTAGGCTCCAAACCATAAAAGGTACGCAGTTCGTATCGTACTGTAGCCATTCGTCCACAATTTCATAGCTGGAAGCCTTCCCGTTATCTCGGTATCGATGAATAATCACCCTATGGAAATTAACATGGGGATGAGCGGACTAGAATTAGCTAGCTAGTAGCTAGTTACACATTTTCAACGTTATTGAGGGTCAGATTTTGCATTGAAAGCAGCTTAGCTGGCATTCCTACACGAGTTAATTTTTGTCAGGTGAGTGATTGCTCTTGATTTCAACACAATTTAAGCTTTTGTACCGCTTTATTATTTTTTTTTAAGTACCTGAAATGTACCCAACTATGCTTCAAGTTTATGCTTCAAGATATAAGACACTGACGCTATGGCGCCGCGCTACAATGGTTTACAACCTCGACAATTGAATTGATGTAATGTTTGTTGTGATGATTGTTGCCTAACTTAGCGCAGCATGTGTCTAGATTTATCATATCAAAAACCAAAACTGGTAAAAGGGGCCGCCAAGTTCCGAATGGTTCGTCCCTTCAAAGGAGTGATATCAACACACCAAAACATTCGCCAAGTTAATCGCATCGCTTAATAATTTGAAGGTTAAATGAAAACTAGAACATTGCTACTTTCGGTAGCAATGTTCAAGTGTACATTTAACGTCCAAAGTATTATTCGGTGCGATTAAATTGTCGAATGTTTTGGTGTGTTGATATCACTCCTTTGAAGGGCCGAACCATTCGGAACTTGTCGGCCCCTTTAACCAGTTTTGGTTTTTGATATGATATCACTCCTTATTTTTAATTGTGTATTGACTCCACTACCGTGCAGATGAGTAATAAAGTGCCACGTCAACAAGAAATTGGTTTTCAACAATTTGCTACTACCTTTTGCCTATAGGCCGAACCATTCTCAACTAAGCCACCTCTTTATTCACTTTTGGTTTTGTTTTAATTTTGTTGTAATTTGTTGTATTTAGTAAGTTTTGGTGTGTTGATATCACTCCTTTGAAGGGCCGAACCACTCAACTTGGTGGCCTCCTTACCAGTTTTTGGCTTTGTTTATTTTGCTTTGTTTTTACACTTGGTTTATTTTTCGTGAATTGGACGTGAATACAATTTCTTTGCAACATTGTTTAGATTTACTATGGTACACTAGTGTGTGCCTAGGCACGTACGTCAGTATACACGTTCTCTTGTCGGAACTATGGCCGTCCAATGAGGGACGATGCCGACAATACTAACAATAGTTATAACAACATTTTCGTACTTACGCGTCTTCCCACGCCATCCATGTTACGCCCCCAGGCTCCAAGCCATAAAAAGTATGCAGTTCGTATTGTTGTGCAGTGTGCACCCATTCGTCCTATTTCATAGCTGGAAGCCTTCCCGTTATCTCGGAATCGATGAATAATCACCCTATGGGATTTAACATGGTGATGAGCGGACTAGCTAGCTAGCTAGGTAGTAACACATTTTCAACGTTATTGAGGGGCAGATTTTGCATTTGAAAGCAGCATAGCTGGCATTCAAACAAGAGTTAATTTTTGTCAGGTGGGTCATTGCTCTCGATTTTAACACAATTTAAGCTTTTGTACCGTATTATTATTTTCCCCCAAGTACCTGAAATGTGCCCTACTATACTTCAAGATATAAGACACTGACGCAATGGCGTCGCGCTACAATGGTTTACAACCTCGACAATTGAATTGATGCGATGTTTGTTGTGATGTTTGTTGCCTAACTTGGCGCGACACACTAGCGTGTGTCTAGATCACCCAATTTCACGATCTCAGTCGCACACTAACACAGCACAGCACGCACACAACAAAGAATGAATCGTGCTGACGTTCTTTTGTTCAGAAAAGTCGACAATGCGACAAACATGCCATCGTTGGCAGCATTGTTATTCCTTCCTTAGAGAAAGGCTCTGTGCTCGTGTTTATTGATTATAACTCGATTCCGGGGTGCCCCATCACCGTTTATACCACGGAAACTCAACGACGAACAGCCCATTCAGACAAATTCTATTAAAATTGTCTTTTAGGAGAAGTTGTTTGAAGGGACTACTCGGCGTTTCCGTGGTATGAACGGTGATGGGGTACTTCGGAATCGAGGAACAATACAGAAATAAAAGCAGAGAACCTTTTTTGGCTAACTGGGTATTCGTTCGTTGTGCGATGATGGATGTTTTTGGAATCTGGAACAGTTATGCGTTAAGACAATAAATGTGTAATTATAGGACGGAGAGCCAAATGGGTTCGATTAGTGATAAATAAACGTATTCTCAATGTGTAATAATTTTGGCTTAGGTTTAATTCAAGTTGATAAGCTCCAGCTCCACATTTAATAAGTAAATTAAAAATAATGAAAACCATAACTGACGTTTGCGTCAGAATGGCTAGCATTAGGCTTTGTCAAGATTTTTGTGAAGTGGTGGGGGGTGGAAGTGGAAGGACTTAGTGTGTCGAGGGGCGTAGTGTGTCAAGGGGAATCGGGTAGGGTGAGAGCTACTCACCAACAAAAGTTTGCACTGTTCAGACTGACGAGGAAAACAGAATCCGTTCTCAATTTCAATCGAGGCTGTGACGTCGTTTGTAATTT
>JAHWFP010220637.1:30957-68691 GCA_023313725.1 Lithobius niger | reverse complement strand
TTTTTTTTTTTTGCGTAAATCTTTAACTTGTCGAAAAAAGGAGCTTACGCTTTTTACCATTACGAATGTTCGGAGCATGGTAGCCCCCCCCCCAACATATGCAATATTTAATTTACTGACAATACCAAGAGATAGAGTTTTACACAATTTCAAGATTGTTGCCACTGCAAAGCTATTGAATTTCACAGCAATTATCTCCTGTTTGGCCCATTTGTAGTTTTAGTTATGCTGGCCATCAGTTAATTCCAAGTTACGAGGTGTACGGTCAAACCACAAACACTAAGTAATGCTCTATGCTACAGGTCGTACTGTTATACTGCACGGTTAAATGACTGGGTTGCAGTTGTTGTCCGAGATCCAGGTTTGCATGAACAATAGCGAGGGGAAACACTCTTGTATCATCATGTAATTGGCATGTTACAGTTTCAAAGCTGAGTTGTTTTACAGGGCTTCAAGAGACCTAAAGAACCCATTATCTTCATTGACTTATTAGATGAATTATTGGGCCTCATTTTGAATTCCAATTGTTTTTGTCCTTCTCAAACATAATTCCTGGTGCACCACTCGGAACCGGAATAGAATTAAGTGATTCACTAGTACTGGAGCTCAAATCTAAAAAACAACGTGAACTGTACTTTCATTTTAAATAAAAAAGAATATTCTAGCTTATATATTTTTGTAATGTACATACATTTTTCCCTAACTGATATGCCACTCTGAGATAAATATTTATAAAAATTGGAGTCAAATATGCGTAAAGGAAATCAAAACTTTTTGTCTGATCCACAGTTTCTTTAAGTGGCGATCATTGTACTGCACCTATTTGTAGAGTAACATTGCAGCGCAAACCAGTCAATCACCTGGTGAGACACAGAGCAAGTAACTTATAACTGGCTTAGTAAATATTATAGCTGAGTGTGAAACAGCGCAGAAGACTATGGTATACGTTATGGTGCAGGTATGGTTATTTAAAAAAAAAAAGAATAATCTAGCTTTCATAAGTTTTATTATGTTTATACACATTGTCCCAGAGTGATTTACCGTTGTAATAAATGTTTACAAAAAAATGCGTAAAAAAATGCGTAAAAGAAATCAAAACATTTTGTCTGTTGCAGTTTTCTTTTCAAGTGGCTTGCATGGTGCTGCAGCCGTTTGCAGAGAAATTTTGCATACCCCAAAGAAACGTTTAGGGCAAGTCAAAATATTAAACCGAGCATGATACACAATAGAAGAGTTTAAACTATGGCACAGTTTATGGTGCAGGCACGCCGGTATAGATTGGCACAGTTAATGCCTTTCAAAGAAATGAAGTGGAAGCTTTTTCCTTTATTTACCTTGCCGTATAACCACTGGAAAAAAGTCTCAATTGGCTCTATGAGCTGACGTCGGGATACTACTGTGGAACTTACGATTAAGGTCGGCTTTGCTCTCAATAGACTACTTGCTATATGGGCCAACTAGGGAACTGGCAAATGCAGTTCCAAAAATAAAGCAAATTAAAGTGAATCCATGTTGGGCTCCGTGTGATCTTAGCATTCAACACAATATCGTCTAGCTACCACATTTTAAAATGACTTTCGGTTGGTAAATAAAGCATTGTGGCTTTAAGTTATGTAGATCTTCGAGTAAGATCGATACATATCTCTTTACGAGGTGATATCTTTTTAGTAGAAATGGCACTACACCTATACCAAGCTTTGGTGTCCAGTCGGCTACATCACCACCTCAATCTTTCTGGCGCTCTTCTTCGGTGCTACAATGCTACAAAATTTCAAAGAAAGCTATAAGTAACTAGCTTAGGATTGTGAAGGGTAGCACCATGACTTTCCTATAAAAAGTGATAAATTTTCCATTAGCTCACTACAGCACCATGTGTTCCAAAGAATAAAAATAATGCATCAGACAAAGCATTATGGATTATTTTAATGCACTGACGGCAATGGCAACCAGTTAGCTCCATTTAATGAAGGATATCATTCAAAGGCAGATGTATTGGAAATGTCCCTTGAAGTGGAGTCTTCCATCGCAGGGCTGATTGATTGACACGACGAGGGACAGACAGACTTTAAATCTGTGCCTTTGGTTTATGTTTTGCGTCGTATAGCATCTTACGAATCTTCAAAGCAGTCATATAATTGTTTAATTTCACTCCTTTAATACTACTGAAAATTGACGGGTTTCGTAATGTTTACATGGGTACAAAAAACAACTGTTTGCAAAAATATTGACAACAAAAAACAGGTCGGGCAAATGAGCTTGTGCCATTTGTTTATGTGAAAAGTCAGAAAACCACGCTTGATTTTATGAACTTTTCATAGGCTGTGGACAGCTGACTTCCATAATGTGAAAGGGTTATCTCAGTCGTACTGTGGTTCATCTGCAATGACGAAGCACGAGCTGCTAACATAAGATTTTTAGTTTAAACTGAAGGGGGCTTTAACATCAATTATTTATACTTGTATTTACTCTTGTTTTTTTCCCCGTTTGCACTTCATTTTCGTCAATAAAAATATTTTATTACACTGCAACTCCCTTAAATCAAACTGAATTCAATTTTTCCAAGCCTTTTATGTTAGGGTTTTGTAAAAAATAAAATAAATAAAAAAATCCAACAAAAATCTAATTTGTTAAAAGTTCCGTTACGGAAAACATGGTGAAAAGAACCGTTTTAAGTGACACTATGGTCGGATTCATACAAAAAAACGTATCTAATTTTTTTTTACCGATTGTTATGGATTCAGCTTTATTGGGTGAAGGTTCTTACACAGATAACTTCATGTAAGGCTTGCAGTGATCGCAGTTGTGTTCATAGTTTTATTTGCAAAAAATAAAAGGGTCATCGTCCAATGGAAAATGTTTTCATCGCTTGACTAAAAATTGAAAAATCGTATCAAAATAATCCGACATCGTGTAGGTCTGTATTTTCGTCTCACTACTTGTAGTTGTACTGAAACCAGCTGATGTAGGATGTCAAATACATGAATGTAGCTTACAGGAACAACAACATGAAATAATGAATGTTTTAGGAAATAGTATCTTCGGAAAAAAATGTATAAACTGAAGGACTAGTTAGAACGTTCGGTTTTAAGACGAGAGGCATTAGAGATTGGGTTGTAATGAACTCTGTCACAAACGGAGTTATGTATTTAACAAATAGATAATTAATGGTCAAAGGACTTATCTTGTCAGTGGGATACTAAGGACGTAAACAGAAAAAAAAGGAGCCTGAGTAAGCCGTGTGTTTAACTAGTCTTTGATGGAGTTGTATATTTTATTGCACAGTTTAGAAAATGACACCGTTATCATCACATAAGTGTTATTCGTCGGTGCTACTTGGTTAACCACATGTAATTGTCACTATGTTAAAAATGGCTCAATGTTAGCTTCATGATCATATGCAAAGAAATAGAAATAGCAAGAGAAATAGAAAGAGACGATACACGGAACATCCACCCACCCAAATACCCAAGCAGAAGATGTTGAGACTGAAGAGGTACCACCATCATGACAGTTTTTTTTTGCCGCATGAGCGAGGAAACCAGAGTACCCTGAGGAAACCCTCAGGCAACGGGTGGGAAACAGCCGGAGAAAAACCTGTACACATACACTTCCCATCACCAGGATCGAACCTTGTTCTGCACGAAGCCAGAGGTACAGCTGGGATCAGGGCGCCTATCGAATCTGACACCCCATTAGATATAACCATTTTAGCCGACATCTTTTGCTAGATAATCTAACAGGTAATATGATACTTTACTATTGTTACATAAACTTAAAGAATATCGATTTATGGTTGTTAGGAACGAAACAATTCTGTGATCTCTATAAATAAGCACAGGCCTTAATTCTAGAGCTCTAATCATATCTTCTGCATTGATAGCAGCTACCACTACCAATTATTATTAAATATTCACAAATATTTTTAGGAACAAACTCTCTGGTGCTGTATTACATTAATACTATTATTAGTTCAACCAATAGGGCAGTGAACACTTAGTAATTTTTTGAAAACTGCTGCATAACTTTTCAAAAGCTGGGTAAATTTTGTTTACAGTATTTGGCGAAAGATTTTCTCCAATCTGTGTACAGTATACAAAGTTAACCTACTGGGAAAAGGTAACATTCTAGGATGCAAGTATGATTTAAAATTTTGTTACCTGCATCTGCACCACTGCTTTCTGAATTGATTACATCCACTTCTGAAATGCTGCTTTCCGTTGCTTTACGTAATTTTTCTCTTGTCTGCTCTATGATACTGGTCCTTAATTTCAATAATTCTTTCTTATGAACATCATTGCAATCCTTAAGTAAACCCTCTTCAATTTCGTCTTTCGTATCGTCATCCAGTGGTACTAGCTCTGCAAGAGTTGCCGGATCTAGAATTAAAACGAAGTCTGTTATTGAAAACAAAACATATTTTTTTTTGCAGATGTATAAATAAAATGCAATCTGATTTTTAAATCCTTAGTGATTCCAGTAGAAGGTCAACACTTACAAATTCGTTGGAAACATTAAATGAGTTAATTTACAAGAAAAAGATGACTGCCTTCACCAGGCACATTATAACATTAGAAAACAAAAACGAACTCGTTTGATTTTAAAATAAGGTTTAACTGAACCAAAGTTTAAGCAGCAAAGGAACACGAATAAGATTTCTGTAAACTTCTAGATGCCACAATGTTTGTGTACTTCCGGAAAAGTACTACACAAACTACACTTTTCACTAACCAGCAAATATTAGAAAGGGGAACTAACACAATTTGCGTCAAACTTTCAAAAATAAAACGGCTTTGTTTCGAGCTTAGAATATATTTCTTATTTTGTTGAGCAATATATTTCGTGTATTGGATAATTATTCAAAACCATGTAGTTTGTAATTATCAAGAAGCAGATAAACACATAGGGATACCCATCTCACGTAATCCCCCTTTTTTAACTGCTTATGAATGCAGAAAGCAGTATTTTTGAGATACAGTCGGGGAGTTGGGTCGTGGCTATTGTCTAATGACGTCACGTCCCACTTGAGTCGTTTATTCGAATGGGTTATTATTTATCAGTTATTAGCGTCAGCCGGAAGTGCATGTAATATCGTCGATTAACCAAAATTTTTTATGAGAACTTGTGCCGGCAAATTGTAGGCTTTGTTGTATTGAACAGTTTATGATTAAGTCGTTTAAATGTGAATGGGTCTAGGTCCTTGACCAAGAATTTTTTTTCCAATTATGCTTTTGTATGGAAAAGAAGGTTGAACCGGAATTGGACTAGTTAGTTTCATGTTTTAACAACATCGCACGGAAAACAGAGTCCTATCTGTCATTCTTCTTTAGGCAAACCAATAAAAAAAATGGCGGCTACTTTGTGCTTTGCCGGTAACTGTCCCAGTATTCTACGCATATTGACAATTCGGCTAGTTATGTCAAACAAACAGTGTTTCCTGATAATCAGGTAATCATTGTATATTCGGTGTAACATTTCTGTAGTATCAATTCGACAAACAAATGAGCCTGTTTCGCAAGCAATGGGGTAGTGCGTACTAGGAGAATAGCTGTAGTACGGAGGAGCACTGATATTTTCCCGGTACGATGACGGATTTGGAAGGCAGTGCACAGTGATGGCATCGGGAGTGAATTGGTTTGGGGGGACCAACAGAGGGCACATCTGGGCCAAAGAAATTTTTTCAAGGCAGCCGTAGCAGGCACCTTTATTTCGTTTAATTCTACGTGAACATAACATGAGCTTCTAAGCAGTCCATTTTTTTGTTAAATACACCCCATAAATACACAAAATAAATTAGGCTGCATGTATATTGTAAAGTTGCTAAGAAAATAAAGAAATAAATAAATTAATTAAAAAAATAAATGCTCGGTTTCTGCAGTTGATTTCAAATTTTGCCTGTAAGTTTTTTAAAATCATATTATTTTCTGCTGGTGACCTGAGTGTTGGGATCAACAGTTTTGGGCCGGCAGTTTTTTTTATTATTCATTTATATATTGTTTTATAAATCGTAAATAATTCCGAGTGAGGTCCATTTTTCAGAATAAAAATTGTTCTTGCGTGTGATAGAGGGGATGGCGGTTGTTGTAACTCTCCCCTCTTCAAAAAAATCGAATGTGGTCGTATTGCATGCCTAGATTTTTTGATCTATTTAGTAGATTTGTATTACCAGAACCTATGTCGCTCTTTTATTATTCATTTAATAATAAGAGTGTAATCGGATCATTGGTTATGATGGGTTCTACGCGTAGCGATTGTGTCCACTGTTCTTCAACTGCTGCTTTACCTGCGCCAACCACTGTTATCCACTTTGAACAATGGGCTCATGATTTTTTAGCATAAGCAGTTATTGTAGTTATTTAAATTCTTGTTTGTATTCATTTTCAGTTTTCTTCAGTGAAGGCGTTTCCTTTCAGGTCGTCACCATATTGATGATACATGACGATTAGTTTATTTTTTACTGGTCTTCCGTGAAGCTGTTAAGCCAAGTAGCAAACACCACAGATGCTCAACTACTGGGCTAAATGTAAAAACTATAAAAAAAAATATTTGAACCATTTTGTTTTGGGTCATATTAGCAACATTTTAGTAACTGAAAGCTTAGAGGAAATTTGTTCATATCCCATTGGTATTACTATTGGTATATTAACTGATGATTTCAGGTTAGGTCATTGGTTTCCATTTTGCAGCTTTGTTTCTGTCGCTTCATTTTAAGTAGGCTAGTTTTACGCGTTTGCTTTGATTACTAAGAATGGAGAGCATCTGTAGTAAGCCTTGCATATATGTAGCCAATAGTGTTACCTGAACGACATTGTTGGCCTCTAACAATGTTTAAAATCTGCATAACAATTCTGAAAGTGGTGCGAGTATATTAGAAAAGACCACAAATTAGAAAAGGAAAAGGCCACAACAATCACTTTAAAAATCGCGTTGCATTCTTTGTGTACGTATTATGTCCTTGTTACGGTGCCTAATAATTCTTGGGGCACATATTATGGATTTCAAACGATCGTCTAAACTGTTAATTGTTGATGGGTAAAATGAAAGAAGCCTGGGGTGGGTGACCACCTGGGAATCTGGCTGTTGCAGACACAGGGCCTTAGGGCTTCGGGCAGATGACCAGGAGTGGTTAACGCTCGTTAAACCCTTTTTTGAAAGAAGCCGTTATCTTTAGGACGAAGCGTGCGACCTTGGGTCAAGGCTTCAGTCAATAAATGAAATGAAATGAAATGAAAGAAGCCGTGTTTTAGCTAAATGCAAATAGTTTTAAATCACACTAAGCTGCCCTGTTAATTTCGAAGCCTACTGTCCTCGAAATTAACAGCTGGAAACAATAGAGTGACTTATGGATTTCGTAGATACGGGCTTTCAGTGCTTAGCTGAATTGTTTCATTCATATATTTTCCCAGAAGCCATGGTCCGAAAGTGCATGCTCCTAAGTACGAATGATAACAACACGTAACAATTCCTACAACACACATCAACATATCACTTAATCAACTAACTACACTCAGGACTTTAGGGCCCACAGCACCATCACTACACCAGAACGACAAAAACACCTGGGAGAGGGCGGAGGCCTATCCAGCAAATGTCATCCCATGACCCCGGTTGCTCTACAAAAACTGGGCATTAGTCGCAATTTATGCAACGACCACTTGCCCGTGTAGGTCGACAAAAATTCATTCAACGTCGGATGGTCACAGAAAAAAACAGAAATAATGCCACGATGGCGCTTATGCTGGGGACAAACAATAATGAAGTGTTCAGGTGTCAATTCAACGCCATTCACTGTGCAAAGAGGGTATCAATCCAACCAAAGCATAATTGATGGCCTCGCAGAAGAGAGTGCCCAGTAAAGAGTCTGGACAACACCTTGGCATCTGCAAAGCTCAACTTGTCCAACACCGGTCGCAGTTCACATAGTGGCTGAACGCGGAAAAGGGTCCTCTCCTTGTCAGACGCTGATCAGTTGTCCCGCCACAGTCACAGAAGCGACCACTGTAGCAGCAGATGCCGTCCTATCGTAGTGACCACCTGGTGCACTGCCTGTGTTTCTTGAACAGCAGCCTCACGTGCTAACCCACCAGTAACTTCACTGTGCCCTCGTACCCATCGTAGAGCCACAATCCCACGTTGCAGTGCAACCCAGAACTTTCAACCCACTGTGTACACAACTGGATCAGAAACACTAAGGTTCCACCGCGTGTGTATGCGCTGCAGTAATTTCAGACACGCCAGTGAGTCAGTCACAATCGCAAATGACGGCGCCTCCAAGTCAAGGGCCACATCCAAGGCGACCGAGATTGCAGCCATCTCACACATAGTGCTGGACACCACACCACTCACGCTCCGCTTGAGAGCGACTTTAAGAGTCAGGATGCATACCCCTATTCCACCACACTGCCCCGCAGCAAGTAATGAGGCATCACAAAATATTTCACATTCCACGTTCAAGCACTGGAAGACTTGAAGAACCTCTGGACACCAGACCCAGGGACAGTGGGGAGAGACCCAGCCTACATCAAAACAGAAGCTCGAAACACGTAGCAGAGTGGACACACCACATCCAGCAACTCCAAGAAGAGAACGCGCCTTCTCACTGAGCCCTCGATAATCCGAAAGGATTCGACCCACAGGGTCTCACGTCCCTCTGCTCAGATTCCGCATGCACAAAAACGATAGAAGCTCAAGAGACCTGAGCTCCAAGGGTGGTTCTCCGCATTCTACCCACAGTGCCGGTGTCGATTGCAGGCAGCCAGAAAGAACATGTAAGCACTCATTGGCGGACGTCTGTAATATCTGCAAGTGCCATTTTGATGCTGCCAGAAATAGAAGGTGGTAACGTAGGCACGCTCTAATAAAAGTTCTTTAAGCTGCAAGAACACCCCCATGAGCGGCAGACGTCTGCCTCACCAGGGTTCGCAACACTGCAGAACGCAACTGCACCTTAATGTGTAGCTGTGCAACATGCGCATTCCAAGATAATTCCACATCCAGAAGCACACCAAGATCCTTAACCTGAGTCTTGGGCTGCACCCGGACTCCACTAACAACCAGAGCGGGCAAAGTATACTGAATACCACGTGTCTTTGAGAACACAACCCCCTCAGTTTTGGAGGGAGCAAGGAGAAGACCTCTCTACTAAGACGCAAAGTAACAAGGTCCAGAGCTCGTTGTGCATGAACTGTCAGTAGGACAAGGTCTTTACCAACAACCACACAGCCACATAATCGGCATAGCAGACTATGTTAGCCGTAAGACTCAGTTCATCTATCACATCATTGATCACGAGGGCAAACAAAGCAGGACTGGGCAGCTGCCTTGCGGAAGCCCTCAGTGTCTGTGCTTCAGCTGACCAGCAACCATTGACTCTTGTGGCAAACCTACGCTTCCCCAAAAGTGCCAGAATGGAATCTACAAGTTTCCAGCCCACACCCATCTTCTCCATGGTCGCACCAACCCAAGCAATAGACACTGTGTCGTAAGGAGCTTTGATGTCTAGAAATATTGCTACAACGACATCTCACGCCCACAATTCGTGAATGCTCGGTAGGAGATACAGAACGGCATCCCGCGCACTCTGATTTGGTCTGTATCCAAATTGTACCAGCGAAAGACAACCAGACTTCTTGACAACCAGAGATTGGGTTCTGGGGGGGATGGTGCTTCGTGCACCATCAATCTCTATTTGTATTTCACAATGTTCCACATACCACTGCAGTCTTCGTACCATCATTCGTTCCAAACCTTAACGCAGACAAGACAAAAGGGTTATAGGCGTGTAGTTAATGACACTTGATCGGTCACTACCTGACTTGTGTACGGGAACCTGAATCGTGAACATCCACGTTTGCGGAACGCTCCCTCCACTCAACATATCCTGCAAAAGGTCCAGAAGCTCCTCCTTCGCTGAGTACATCAACTCTTTCAGTTGCAAGTAAGTTACACCGGCGTACTACTAAACTTGCACTTTGATAGTGCAGCATCAAATTCTTGACTCTTCCACTGCATATCACTTACTGACGATCTAAGGCTAGGTGAACTCAGTAGCGGAAGATTGCCACTCAGCAGAGCATAAACCCTCGCAAACCTCTTGTTAAACACGTTAGCCATGGCTTCTCCTCCCAAAATGGAGGGACTAGTAGCAACAGAATGGGTATCATACACCCAGGCTACACTAACTTTGGCGCTATGCAGCTGCAGTTCACGCCATGCATGCGTTACCATCACTACCGCTCCGACACGCAAGCAAAGTCGGCTCCCATATGACGCTTTTTCATTCCGTGTAATATATTCGGATTCCCCAGCTGTGGCTCAGTAGACCAGCCAGCACTCCTCACACAGCTGGTGCTTCCACTTCCAGTATGCTTTCCGCCTATCCTGCAGACCCGAGTCCACCACACTAGATGCAGGACAGCTGTAGAATTGGCACTACAACCATCACGTCGTCCACGGTGCAGACGTAAGCTCTGCATCATCCAACCTGAAAAGTTACCAGCATCAATATTCGGGCACCCTCAGTTCCTATGTGGCAAGACAATACCGTACCTCACATGGGGCAAAACCGGAAAATGGTCGCTGTTCCTCTGATCATCTGAAACTTCCAAACAAAAGGAGCAACCAAAGACGGTGTGCACACAAAAAAATCAAGAACAGACTCTTGGATATCTGCTGACTGCCACCTCGCGAAGGTCGGAGCCCCAGCCTGAGTTACTCTCAGACCCGCATGATCAAACGCCGCTGAAAGCCAATGCCCTCTCGCATCAATTTAGACAGAACCCCAATCAAAGTGATGACCATTAAAGTTACCACCAGCAATGTACCAAGCCAGGAATTCCAATCAGCCACTGTGGGATTGCCAGTTGCATGTAAAAATACAACTGTCACCCACTCTGACAAAAGCCACATCTTGATCGCACACGCATCTATTCCCGGGACAAGTGTGTTCAGAACAACACGGAAGTATGGAACGGACCACTTTACAAACACTCCTACTTTATGCCCCGAGTACACAAAGTCAGCACGGATGGTGTAGCATTGAAAGCGTGCATGTTACTCGCTTCCTACACGAAACATCAATAAAACGCAATAGTTACTCAATTTCAGTAATTTTTCCCTGTAAGCCTCTCGCATTCCATGTGGCTATCGTTATTGCTGCGAACAGTTGCAAATTTGCAAACCACCTCAAAACTCAAACAACCCAGGCCATAGCCCTAACACTACTCACGCCCCCCCCCCTCCCAGTTGTGAGTGCGCACTGATGAGATCGACATCTGACTGATGTCAACACTCATGCCGCTACACTCTGACTGCAAGATGGGATTGGTCACAGATACAGACGACATTAGGTTAATTCCCACGGCCATTAGCTGTGTACTGCAACATTACTCTGCGAAGATCCTTCAGCGTGTCTTGCACTGCTAGCTTCATGATGGTACACAAACTTGTCACTGGAATGAATCGGTTTAGTGATGGTAAACACCGACTCATCTCCTTGCTCCATGCTCTGCGCACTATTCACACTAGTAACACTATTAGCACTACTTGCACGCACTCGCACTTGCATACCATCAGCACTTGCTTTCTCGTTAATACCTGTATTATTTCTGCTTACGGACTTTTTCTTGTTCCCTCGGTGTCTCTTGCCAGGTGGCATTATCCATTGCCCTTCTTCATCTGCTTCACTTAACACCCTCTCTGCGCCCTGTGGAGATTGCTCTTGGAGCTGACTCATAACATTGTCAGTGTTTTCGCCCACAACAGCCGTACTTTGATGTTGTCGAGCCGACGTGTGCCTTTGGGAGGTCGCTCTGGTGGCACTACACTCCGGGGACACATGACGTGGTTCTTATGCGCGCTGCACTCCTTTATTTTGCATCCCACTTCTCTGTCGCAGCATCTCTCTTCGCGAACCACTGCTGCGAGGTGTTCGCGCAGTTGTCTGGGGTCCCTCCACACCCCACATCTCACAGGTGCAACTGGTGCATGCACGCCGGAAATGACCTCTCATTCCGCAGCAAAGGCATTTTGACGCACGGTCAGTAACAATCACTAGAGACGGGATGCCCCGTACAATTACAATGTCTGGTACATCATCAACCGATGCTGATTCATGGACCCGCACAGTGATTTGGCATCCACTTGTCTCACAAACAACTCTCTCACGAAACGATAGCTTTTCAAAACTGTGCATTTCCAGTGTTGCAATTTTGCCAAACGCTGTATTTATTTTGTACGGCATGATCCCTCGTAGGAGCGAGTGCAATCTCGCTTGGACCGTTTGCTCATGCAAGTGGAAAACCTCAGCGCCTCTCCCTCCTACAGTGACTTTGGATTTAAGTAACGACCACTTGGATTCTTTAGTTTTTAGTCCCACTTCAAATGCATTGCCACTTCTGAGGGCCCCCACAGCTACAATCTCTGCTGCACCAACAACAAGTTCAACAGCCTGATACACTTGAGTCAAAAGGAAGGGCCGGCCATTTGGGTCACACACTAACACGACTGAGAGTGGCATTTTCACATTACTCGACTCCTTCCATATTGTTTTTTGAGGGCTTTTAAGTTCCTTGAATAGCTGGTTACATACATACATTATCTTCATCTTCATCATTCCGCTGCCACTCACCTACATTATCATTCTGTACTGCTGCACTAAATAGTTTATTTACGGCAAGGAGCACATCTTCTCTCTCTACTTCTTTGCTTGCCTGCTCTTGCTCTTGCGTTTCACAAGCACCTTCTTGGTCATTCCATTTGCTAACATTAATACACTAATACTTGCTCCATCAATGCCTGCTTCACCAACATCAAATCTGCTCACATCTTCTTCAGAAATACGTTTTTGTTGCGCAGCACTCATGACAGCTGCAAACGTCTTCGCTGGTACCACTCCAACATTTACCTCACAACTTAGCAAAACCTTTTTTTAACAAGCTCATTTAATAAGGCATTTGTGGGGGGCGTAGCAGTAATCCACCATGCTACGAACCTCATGATCTCACCTTACGGGAAGTATTACCGTGTGGGCATGGTAATCCCGTATAGTTGCCCACATTGAAGACCACTAGCGTATAACGCCTGGGATCTCGCTGCAGTTTGAGTCAATCCCGTTTGGGACGTTGGCCCAGGGCAGGTGTGGTCCCAGCGTGCGTTACACGTAAAACAAAACCAGAGGATGTATAAAATGTTCCGTGGATCGACAGGAGGGTTTATTACACTGCTATGACTTAACGATGTGCGGGAGGAAATTACTTGACCCAAGGCGTCTGATTGGGGAGGACTGTTTCTTTCTTCCACAACTTTATTGCCTAAGATTTTAAGTATGCAAAACTGGGGCCAAATACAGGAAACACAGCTTCATGGGAATGGTAATGGGCTGCAAAGCCGTGTCTTGGACATACGGGAAAGACAAGTTAATTTGGTAGTTCATGGGGAACAAAGCAGTTCGTGACGTATCACGGGATGGGAACAAATAATAAGGAAACAAGATGTAGTGTATGAGCTAAGGTGTAGCTAACTAGTGTTAGCTACTTTCATTAACATCTCAAGTGGATACCTCAAGTGGCCTTATATCTATTCTTGTTTAGTTGTATGCACACCCACTAGGGTGTCTGCTGCATAATAAAGTATATAAGGGCTTGCTGTCCTTGCCAGTTGTTGCCTAGCTCTAAACTACTCCTCTAGTCGTTACTCTGTCCAACCACACCTTGATGGTGTGGGCCCTTGCTGAGTTAGAACCCACATGTGTAGTAACACATATGTTACATTGTCGACGAGGATGATTTAGTTAAATACTAACCTAACAGCATACCAGAACTGGATTAAGTTCCAGGCTGGTTTTGTAACCTAGACAATTGGCAAACTCAGGCTTGAATGCTATGGGGAACCAATTTAGGCAAATGAAGATTACCTCACCAAAAATCCAGGACTGACTGTTAGTAGACTGATTTCTGAGGTGGCAGCTCGGATAGCAGTTGAAAGCAGCCGAAGTAGACGTTGGATCAGCGATTTCTTGTTCGGCCGGCAAGGGGAAAGTTTGATTACCCGTTCTTCTTGGATATGGAGGTATTTGGAGGAGTTAAGTCCCTCGTATGGGTGAAGACTTGTTCGCAAGTGTGACACATCAAAAAGCATTCTGCTGGCATAGTGTTGGTTGGAATGCGGTGCATTGCGTGCAAGTAGGGGTTTAGGCAGCCAATTGTTGATTTGTTAAAAACTCATGACTTGTTTTCAGGTTGAATGGAGTAAAAAGCAGATTGATTGTTAAAAAGAATACTGTGAGCAAAGCGTGTTCTTGATATCAGCTAGTGATATATATGTAAAGATTTGTAAGCAAATGTAAATATTTGAAAAGATTACAGAATACGCAAGTTGCTGATATATTATTTAAACTTACTGCTCAAAAGTTTAAAGTTAAAATTACTCTTAAAGGTAATGGGAAGGCTATTTGGGCCTATATTGAAGGTAGTGATTATTCTACTTATTTTATCGCTTATGAGCGATGAAGATGTAACTTTTAAGAGTTCAGCTAATGCATCTGGTCTATATACGTCTAGTAGCTGGAGAACCATTAGTGGGTCTTTGATTTCTGTTAGCTCTAGTATTAGTACTAGTAATTTAAGCTTTGAAAGTGTGTCTGAGGGTTTTGTCAGAATGGGTGAAGCACCGCCAAGAACACACAAAAAGTTTGAGGCTTTTGATGCCACTAGTGAAAGCGGGACAGTATATTTAGAACGAGCCAAATTACACATTGATGCTTTTGACGTACCAGATGAAAAGCAAGTTGCAATACTCCTTTCAAGCATAGGTAAAAAGACCTATGGCTTGTTGAGGAATCTATGCTCGCCTGATGCTCCTGCATCCAAGTCATTTGACGAGATAGATGAATTGCTAAAATTTAACCTGGACCCTAGTCCTAGTTTTATTTATGAAAGAGTTCAGTTTATGCAGCGAGTGAAAGCCCCAGGTGAAAGTGTTGCAACGTACATTCAGGAGTTGAAACGCTTAACTGTAAATTGTCAATATAAGGAATTCCTAAAGGAGGTTTTGCGAGACAGGTTTGTCTCTGGAATTCGAAATGCAAAAGCTCAGAAAACCCGTATGACAATGGAGCCTGAAAAAGTGACGTTTGACAATGCTTGTGAGGTTGCACTTGCTCAAGAAAGGGCTGAACAAAGTGTTAGTAGTTTTCAGGGGTCGTCCACTCACTAAGTAAGAGATAAGCGTCCAAATTTTAGATCTAAGGTGGATTTAACGTGCTATTGTTGTGGATACAAAAACCACGTGACAACAGAGTGAAAATGGAGGAGGGAAGCCTGCTCAATTTGTGGGGAAGTGGGCCACCTGAAACGAGTATGCAAGTCTGGCAAGAAACCAGGCGCTAGTAGCAGCTCGGGCACCACTACTCCTAAGCCAAAAAGGGCAGATAACTCTGGTAAGAAGAAATCATTTAAGTATAACAAAAAGAAAGCACATCATGTAGAAGAATCTGGAAATTCAGATTCAGGCGCCACTTGTGTTGAGTCGGATGATAGCCTGAGCTCTAATATATATACCATGACCCATTCACATGTCAATTCAACAAAGTGGATTGTACATTGTGAATTAAATGGTCATAAATTGCCTCTCGAAGTAGATTCTGGCTGTGATTCAACCCTAATCTCTCTTAGTTAGTATAATAGTTACTTTTCGGATGTTAAATTAATTCCTACCAACATCACGTTAAAATCGTGGGTTGGGGAGGTAGTCAAACCGTTAGGAGTAATTAAACTAAATGTTAAATTGAACAACCAGGTTGAGAAACTGAGTGCTGTAGTGGCACCAGGTAATCAACCTGCCCTTTTGGGAAAAAGGTGGATTAGAAAATTTGAACTAAGCCTGAGTCAGTTTTTTAACATCGAAATTCGTGATCCTGAGACTGTTACTGAATTTGTAGGCTCTGTTACTGACAATGACATCTTTGAAAGGTTCCCCGACTTGTTTAAACCAGGACTGGGAAAGTTCAGGGATTTCAAGGCCAGTATCAGGCTTAAGCCGGGGGCCAAACCTAAATTTTGCAGGGCCCGACCTATGCCTCAAGCTGTTAGAAGCAAGGTGGAGTCTGAAATCAACCGATAGGTTCAGGAGGGGATTCTGAAGCCGGTAGATTGTTGTGCCTGGGCAACCCCAGTAGTGTTGGTCTTCAAACCTGATGGCACCGTTAGGATTGTTGGCGACTACAGCATAACAGTAAACCCGGAACTAGAAATAGAATACCACCCCGTTCCAAGAGCGGAAGATTTGTTTGGTAAACTGGCTGGTAGTGACCGGTTTTCGATCATCGATCTGAGTGATGCATTTCTGCAAGTTGAGCTCGAAGAAGACTCTAAACCCGCCCTTACAATTAACACCTGTTTAGGGTTATTCCAGTGGCAAAGAGTTCCCATTGGGCCTAGCGAGTGCTCCTGGAATTTTCCAGAAGCGCATTGAACATGTGCTGAAGGATATTCCTAAGTCACAACCTTTTTTTGATGATATTTTGATATCCGGAAAAGGTGAGGGGCATGACCAGACATTGTTTAAAGTATGCTCAGCCTTGCAAGAAAATGGTGTTCGAGTCAAAAAGGCAAAATGTAAAATTAATAAGGATCAAATTAACTATCTTGGTTTTGTCATTAATAAAGATGGAATTTCTAACCTTCCAGAGGTTCTTGATGCCATAAGGCTTGCGCCGGAGCCCAGTAATGCTCAAGAGTTAAAAAGTTACTTAGGGTTTATGAGCCAGTATCGAAAATTTGTGCCACATTTGGCATCTCTGCTAGCTCCTCTAAACAAATTGTTATCACCAAAGACACCCTGGCTCTGGACAGCAGAATGTTCGGAGGCAGTGGCTAACGTAAAAAAAGCATTTTTAGACTCAAAGGTTCTGGTGCACTATGACCCAAATCTCCCTTTAAAACTCGTTTGCGACGCGTCCCCCATAGGGGTGGGCGCAGCATTGGTTCATACAATGCCTACTGGGGAAGATAGACCTATTGCATTTGTTTCACGGGCTCTTAGCAGGGCTGAATTTTTTACGCCCAGTTTGACCGTGAGGCACTATCGATAGTGTTTGGGGTCAAGAAGTTCCATCAATATCTTTTTGGCAGGAGGTTTACACTGCAGACGGATCAAAAAGCGTTGCTTTGGGTGTTTGGTAGTAAGGTTGCCATTCCAGCTATGGCTGTAGCTCGCATTCAGCGTTGGGCACTATACCTGAATGGCTACCATTTTGAGCTCCAACACATCCCAGGCAAACAGAATCTTACAGCAGATTATTTATCTCGAATGCCTTTACCGTACACGCCTCCTGTTGAAAAATTGCCAGGTTATCAAGTTATGAACTTACAGACTATTGAATCTTTGCCTGTCTTGTCGGACCAACTGGAGCGATTAACGCTTAAGGACAAGGTTTTGTCCACAGTATTCCGTTACACAAACGAGGGTTGGCCTGACAAGGTTGGTGACGATAGTTTAAAACCATATTTGCACCGTAAAAATGAGCTATCATTAGAAGGTAGAGCTATTTTTGGGGGGCACAGATTGGTAATCCCAGAAATATTAAGACCACATGTGTTAACAGAATTGCATCTGGGTCACTGTGGGATGGTGCAAATTAAGGCTCTTGCGCGTTCAAAAGTCTAGTGGTCTGGTATAGACAAAGACCTAGAATACACTGTAAAAACCTGTGAGGCTTGCCAACTAGATAAAGAGGATTTTTCAGGACGAAAACATGTATGGGAGCGTCCAGCAGAACCCTGGTCGCGAATACACATTGATTTTGCAGGACCTTGTTTTGGAGGAAAAATGTTTTTATGTATCCTGGATGCACACTCAAAATTCCCCTTTGTGTTTCAAATGAAAACAACTACCAGCGCTTCTATTATTAAAATATTGAGGGAATTATTTGCTACATTTGGATTGGTGAAAATTTTGGTCTCTGACAATGCACCAAATTTCGTTAGTTCAGAATTTACCAGTTTCCTGAAGGAGTGTGGCATCAGGCACATAACTAACACTCCGTATTTTCCGGCTAGCAATGGTGCAGCGGAAAACCTGGTTCGTTCGTTTAAAAATCTGTAAAAGCTAGTCTGACACAAGGTCTAAGCTTAGAGAATTCATTGTTAAATTTTCTAATGGCTGCACGCAATGTACCGCATAGCACAACGCAATGTATACCAGCGGACATATTTCTAGGAAGACATCCGAGAACACGTCTATCGTTAATGATACCATCTGCAAATGACAAGTGTGAAATTTCTCAAGACCGTCAATTAAAACCAACAACCAATAAGCCACAAATAAGCTTCGAAGTTCACCAACCTGTATGGTTTAGAGAGTATAAGCCAAACTCGAAACACCGATGGCAAGCAGGAAACGTGATTCGAAAGGATGGAAATTTGCGTTATACTGTAAAAAATAAAACTGGTGAAGAGTACAGGAAGCACGCCGATCAACTACGTAACAGAGAGGAAGTCGCATCATTTTCCGGTTCCGATTCGATCAACTGGCGTGAAAACCCAGCTTTTCAGTCACCAGAGGGCATAAGCTCTCGAGCCGAAAGTAGAGGAATCGAAACTGAAACAACAAGCTTGCGACCGCCGATAGCAAATGACACAGTGCGTTCGGAAATGCCGAACATTCATTCAATATCTTCGCCTGTTGTGTCATCGGCAGCGCCAAAGATCTCTGTGCAAACGTCATCGCGGCAAGCTATGACCGTTATTACCGCCAGTTTTGTCACCGAGTATTGGAGATGTGCGCAGGGAAAACGGTTCCGCCGACACTATGCCTATTCTGCTACGAGAAGCTTCGCCAGCTAAACAAACTTTCCGTGAGTTGGGGGGAATTCCACCACAAACTATTGTTAGGGATGCACCTGTGCTTCGTAGGAGCAGTCGAGCACGGACAGAGCGGCAACGACTTGATCTTTAATAATCAAGATTAGTAGTTTTCCGTTGGGCAGCCACCATATTATTTATTTATATTTCTATGGTTTTCTTGATTTTCAGTGTATTTCTCGTGTGGTCCCAGATTATACGTAAATGTTTTTGGTTACCTTTATAATTTGGGGGGATATTTGGTCTGTGTAAAATTGGATTTAAAAAATAGTGTTAGGAAAAAAATATATAAATATTAATAACCTAGCTTAGGGGGTTAGGGATTGTGTTTTTTGTATATATATTGGGCATAATTTGTACATAGATATTTTTTTTGTGTATGCTGCACGAACATGCCTTTTTCAGGAGGGGTGAGTGTAGTGTATGAGCTAAGGTGTAGCTAACTAGTGTTAGCTACTTTCATTAACATCTCAAGTGGATACCTCAAGTGGCCTTATATCTATTCTTGTTTAGTTGTATGCACACCCACTAGGGTGTCTGATGCATAATAAAGTATATAAGGGCTTGCTGGCCTTGCCAGTTGTTGCCTAGCTCTAAACTACTCCTCTAGTCGTTACTCTGTCCAACCACACCTTGATGGTGTGGGCCCTTGCTAAGTTAGAACCCACATGTGTAGTAACACATATGGTACACAAGACTTACAGTTTCTGGCACGCTTCATCGTCCCGGGAATCCGGACTCCAGGTAAGACATCGCCAGAATCCAATCGGGAGTTACAATCAGAAATAATACGGGAAGGACTTCAAAACGGTACAAAGGGGAAAATCCAGTCTATGGAGATCAACATCCATTGCGAAAGGGTCAGAAATATTCAGGAAACCCTCTGCTCTCACAAGAGCGGTTACCACCGGTAAAATTCATGGTTTTTCCAGAGAACACAAAACAAAAAACAATTAGTAACCACACCATAACAATGGTCGTATTGTGAGTTAACAACTATTTAACAGCACTACACCATGACAATAGCTATTTGTATCAAGGAACAATAAATCGCAAAGTATTTCAGGACTTAGAATAAGATGTTTGGGCAGTGAAGTACCAAGGGCAACAGCTCCAGGCACTTGGGGACATAACTGTTAATATCGGAGTGTTGGTATCGATCTCACACCGCATACAAATTAGACAAACAAAGCATACAAACTCTGACAAGAGCATCTAAGCAAACATTGTTCACACAGGTGTAGAGAAAGAGAAAAGCATTAGATCATTAAACATCATCAATACTAACACATACGCTTGGTTGCGAGGACTGCCATGTCTCCTCAATATCATCGTCAGAAACGACAATGATTTCTGGGCGAGCTACCGCAGAAGCAACCATGACAGGAGGTAAGTCCTACAACCATCGAGAACACCTTTGAGGCCTTGGAGGTGAGGACTGTTGCGGCGAAACCGGTGGCAAAGGCGGCGGTGGCAAGGGTGGTTGCGGTAAGGGTGGTTACGGTAAGGCCGGTCGTGGAGGTGGCTGCGGAGTGGACTCGTCCTCGGAATCGGAGGAATCAGCATCAGCAGGGCCCTGTGAGTAGTACTGGAACCATTCATGATCCATGTAGTTGAACACGAAGAAGGCGTCATGCTAGGGGAAAGGAAGCTTGCTGCATTATGGTCCTCGTAGAAGGTAATGTTCATGCTGTAAACGTACCGCTGCGAAGCAATATTAAAAAGTTTGTACCCTTGACACAGGTGGTCGAAGTACAGGTGAACACAAGGGACTGCAGTTGGATCATATGGTCCCCGCTGACGCTTCTCTACATGAGCTAAGCATCCAAACCCATGGTACCGAGTGATGTGGGGTACTCTCCCAGACCACTTTTCCAAAGGGGTTTCTCCACCCGGAAGGAACTTAACGCCAAGGCTGTTATGTGCTTCAGCTGCCGCCACAATCGCGTCCAGCCAAAACTGGGCAGGTAGGCCTGAGTCTTGTAGAAAACATCGGGTGATGGTTTTTAAAACCCCATGGGCTCGTTCAGCCCACGGATTGTGTTGTGGAGTAAAGAACATGGTCTTAATGTGGTGTATTCCCTTGGATAGGCAGAAAGACTCGAGGAAATAATTGCAAACCTCACCGCCATTGTCCATCAAGGTACATTGCAACTTTGCACCAGTCTGTACCTTGCTAAGGGTCACGAGATATTTGAACACATCAAACAGAAGACTCCTGTGGGGTAGTGTGAAGACGAAATACCGCCTTGAAAATACGTCCACGAGTGTCAAGAAAAACAATTCCCCTCCAATACCTGGCACATTACTTGGACCGGAAACATCCAGATCCCATTGTTCAAGGATACGAGTTGCGACTGGGAAGGATAAGCAGGGGTGTGGTTTCTTTTTCATATTCGCCGAAGTGCACACGGAACAGAACGAGGAAGGCTCGCCCCTCAGTTTGGGCCCAATGATTCTTCCAGACACTAAGAGTCGTTTAATTCTGTTATGGGGAGCATGTCCATAAAAACGATGCAACATGTCCGGATGGCATTCCGCGAGATTGACTGAGGCATCCAATTCACGGGTACAATTGGAAACGTCCGATTGCAGTAGACTACTATTCGCTCGTAAAGATTGTTTTTCCAATGAAAAATCAAGACACACTTCGAGGGCCTAGACCCATACACAAATAACCTACGTGGGGAGTGACAAATGTCATAACCGCACTCAGCGAGAGCTCCCAGAGACACATAGCTAACCCTGGCAGATTCAACTTATACCGCGTCACGCAAAAGGAGCGGTCAGGAGAATGGCGCACCAAACTGGTTCGCTGTGGACACTTGCACATCTCCAATAAGATACCCTTGAACCATCCCGTCAGAAGTCGCAAGGCATAGATCGACAACTTGGCACTTGGATAAATCGATGTTACTGGGCTTATGTTCAGGACGTTGCAGTCTGCCCCAGAGTCTAGGTGGAACACAGCATTAACATCCTCTGCCATTTTACCCATCAAAGTGCACAGCAACAACCACTGCTGAGCAAGAGGCTTATCATTTTATTTGGTCGGCAACAATAAGACCTCTGTAAATCAAAACAAAACAATAATGAGCACTCCACGTGCCCCGATTTACTTTATTCCTTTCCTGGAAAAGTAAAATGCCAAAACAGCTTGGCTAAAGGTTTCAAGTTTGTTCTACAAAAGCCTGTTTATTTAGTTACAAAGTGAAAAATTGTTTCATTCAAAGATTGTTGGACACGCACATTTTTAAAACGGTGCATCCTGTCATTTGAGCTTCAGGAAGTGCTGATTGAGTGAGCGAAGCAAACGAAAATCAGTGTTCATTAGCCATTGTGTACAAAAAAACGGTATTTTTCCGGCCCCTCTACCAGGGGCAGTTAAAAAGTTTTTTTGCCTAAGGAAAACTTACTTAACTTGTTAATTTTGCATTCGATTCTCGTAATGCTGCGTTTTCCTGAAGGTTTATTGGTTCTCTGTAGCCGCCAGCGTTGTAACCCAATTGTGCATGCATGAGCACAACCCTCCTCTATAAATGCGCTTTCGTGCGGCCGGTTGACCATACATTTCCTCTTGATATGTCAGATGGTGACTCAAGAGGGGAGGTATGGTGGGTTTGGTTAAGTATGTTTTCCTTAGGCAAAAGAAACTATTTTTAGCCGGCCCGCGCTGAGAGGCTGTAAAAATAACGTTTATTATCGCCAGAGCAGGAAAACATGCTTAACCTGTTAATTTTACATTAACAGACCCAGACCTCGTCAAAGTACGGTGGCGTGCACCACCTTGACTGGTCTCTTATGGTTGCGAGCTGGCTGTCCCCATAAAAGTTTTACAAACTTCGCACTTTATTCAGAGTAAAACTGATTAGCAGGAATTTGAATCTCTCTCTTAAAAGTTGGTGGCCCTGAAAAGGACCATTGGTTTTAGAGCTAATAGTCTTGCTTCCATTTTGATGGTAGACTTGCTTTGTCATCTCTCTGAAGTAGCGTGACGTGAAGACGGAAGTGCTTCGCCATGAAACAGCTGTCAGGATGTCTTGAACAGGAACGAAGTTGTGGCGTGCCCATGATGTGGAAGTTGCCCTTAACTCATGTGCTGTCACTCTTATGCCGCTTTCAGCGCAGTTTATGTTCTGGTCATCATAAGTGCTGATGATGTTTTTCCTGATCCATTGCATGATGGTTGCTGCTGAAGTTTCACCGAAGTTTTTCTCAACTGGTAGGAACAATAATTGGTTTCTGCCTTTGAGTAGTTCCATGTTTTCCGTTCTTGCCAAGTAGAGACGTAGTGCACGTACTGGACAAAGCTGTCGTTCAGGGTTCATCTCCAATAATCTTAGTTAAAGCGGGATGACGATTGGTTTCTAGGGTTTGCAAGGTTTTTGGGTTTTGGCGCTAAAGTCTGCTGTTGGTGTTAGAGTTACTGACAAGTTGTCAGGTGCTAAAACATAGTTGGCTGGGTTGGCAGATAAAGCTTGGATTTTGCTGCATCAGAGGCTAGCTGCTAGGGTTATCAGGAAGATGGTCTTGCGGGTTAGCAAATGAAGGGAACAGTTTTGCGTGGGTTCATAAGTCGCTTTCATCAGAGATTGGAGTACAATTGAAAGATCCCACTCTGGGAAGATGCGTCTGGTTGCTGGATGTTCCATTTCGAAGGACTTTACGAGAGAAGTGTTCTGTAATAGTCGAGTAGGTTCATGTTGCCGGCAGCTTTAAAAAACGAAATTAAAGCGCAGCCGGAAACGAATATGGTTGAGCTTCTTACTTTTTCTTTGAAGGGGTCATTGAGAAACTCGAAGAGGTCTCTAATAGGGGGAGTGATTGGATTGACTTGCCCTCGGTTACACCAATGAAACCATTTTGATCAATGGCTGTCATAGACCTTATTTGTTGAACCTCTGATGGCCTTGCTGACAATGCGAGCTGCTTGTTCTTTGTGAACTTCAGTCTTCTTGATGAGTTCGACGGCAGTTGCCACCCGTGAAGTTGTAGTGCGCTGGTGTTTGGGTAGAACTTGGTTCCATTGTGTTTTGATAACAGGTCGTGTGTTTGAGGAAGACTTCTTGGGGTGTCGACTGCAAGGTTTAGAAGTTGAGAGAACCTTGCTGCTCTGGCCAATTTGGAGCTATCAGTAGGAATAGGCCTGTGGTTTGGTTTATCTGTAGAAGATGTTTGATTGAAGGGAACAGGTAGGCATACAGGTTTTTCAAAAGGAATGTCAATACATCCACTACTGTGGCTCGGTCGTCTGAAACTTGACTGATGAAGTGGGGAAGTCTGGCATTGTGCCTTGGCGCGAATAGCTTGATCATTGGGGCACCTCAGATGTTGAAGAGATATTCGCAGATGGATTTCTTGAGAAGTTTTTGGCGAAAGAGAGAGAGTCCACAATTACATTCCTGTTGCCTGGGATGTGAATTGGCAGGATGGTTGTGTTCAGCTGTATGCAGAGGTTGAAAATTGCCATGGAGCTTGCAAGACCTCGTTTCTGGATGTAAGCTACAGCCGTTGTGTTGTCTGCTTGCATTTAGATGATCTTTCCTTTGTTTTGTTGTTGAAAGTGAAGAAGGGCTTCCAGAACATTGATGTGGTCTTGGTCCTGTTGAGTCCAGAGACCTGACACTTCTTGATGAGACAAATAAGCTCTCCAGCATTCTAGAGATGCATCGGTTAGGTTGTGGTTCATGGAGTGGAACTGATTGAGAGTGTTGGAATATCTGACCACCAGAGTAGAGTTTCTGTTGGGAAGTCAGAATCCGTTGGTAACTTTAGGTGCAAGTTCAACTGGGTTCCCCACTAACTTGTCGATGCGGTAGTGGTGGAATGGTCTTGTCATCCACCTCCCGTAAGGAACAAGACTTGCCATGAAGTCCATCTTCCCGATTAAGGAGTTTAAATCTCTGAGAGATTGGTAGGCTTGTTGATGAAATCGACGAGCGTGTTGAGAGAAGTATTCTATACTGTCTGGTAAAAGCATAACTGTTGCAGATTTTAAGTTGAACCAAATTCCGAGAAAGATGAAGGTCTGAGCTGGAGTTAAGTGAGATTTTGGCAGATTCACTCTGGCTGGTGAGTAGATTGATCGACTGGTCTCAGTTGACGGTTAATTGTTGTGGGTCCTGGTTGTTTAACAGTCTGTCTGTTGTTGATGTAGTTTTGCCAGAATTGATTTTAGAACTAGAGTGAAAATTCTGGGTGCTGAATTCAGGCTGAAGGGAAGGCTTTGGAACTTGTCAACCTTGTTGTCATACATGAAGCAGTAAAGATGGTGTACTGCGAAATGCAGGGGAACATGAAGGTAAGCATCTTGAAGGTCTATGGAAATTGTCCAGTCGTTCTTTTTTAGAGATAAGCGAATCCACTGCAATTTTCCTTTTTGAAGTGGTCGTTGGCCATGTATTGATTTAGTGGTTTGAGATTTAAAATCAATCGTTCCTCTCCTAACTTCTTGGAGCGGAGGAAGATGGAGCTGTTTAATCCTGGATCTGGGTGATGACATTGTCGTATTGCATCTTTCGTTAGAAGATCCTGTATTTTTTGAGAAAGTTTTGGACTGTAGCGATGAGAAAATTCCCAAAGTGGGGGGTTTGAGCCAGTGGTGGATTAGGTAAGAAGGTTGGGGGAACGCCGTCCTGAATTATCGAAATAATTTCTTGAGTGGATATTAGGTTTTGCCAGGCTGGAAGGAAGTGGGAATGTTGACAGATGTATGGAGCCATAGGTCCTTTCGTAAGCTTCTTTTACCGGGGAAGAGTAGCGGCTCCTGCGGTTTGAAGTGGTGTCCTGCTGGGTTGGCTTTTCGTTTTATTGAAGGTACGAGAATTGGTGTCTGGTTTTGACGAAAGGGCTGGCTGGGACGAAAGCGCTGGTTGCTGTTATTTTCGTTACGGCGATTGTCGTTGCTTAATGGTTGACAAGGTTTCGGCCAGTTGTCACCGTTCCCTCGGACTGAAAGAGGCTTGTTTTGTTTGAAAGCGGGCTTCAATGGTTTGAATGGCTTTGGCTTTCGTGAAACATCACGTTGTGGGGCTAGATTCGGGATTGACCCACGCAATAGGGTTTCCGTCTCATGGATTGGTTGGTTCTGTAGCTGATATTTGGTGGAATTGTTCAAATTTGGATCCGAATTGAGAGCGATGTCTCAAAGAAGTAGGGCATTGTTAAAAATGCCCGACCAGTCAGTTCAGTGAATGGTATGTAGTGAAGCAGGCCTTCTGAACCGACCCAGCGATAAGTACAGAAAGTTGTTTAATTTGATCGGAGTCGAATTGGACGAAAGCTTCTCACACAGTGCATTTACAGACGTGGTTAGTACATCAGCTTGTGAAGCAGCGCGTAGGCCGTGTTGGAGACATGTGTCGGTGTCGAACAAAGCTAGTGTTGGAATTTCGGCTTTCTTTGGTAACGAAAGGGCGGAAAATTTGACGATTGCCCAGCCGAAGCCATGAAGGTAACGAAAGGGTGTTTCCAAACTCTAATTTGACATCAGCTGATAAAAATTCACATTGCGAGTATGTGTCCGAAATTTTTGGTGTTTGTAGCGCCGTCACCATAGGCTTTGAAGAAGCTTGACTCCCATCCCGGCCTGATCCTTGTTAAGCTCTAGTGACTCTCCTTTCCGCAGAATGGTGCTGCCGTTGCAGAGAAGGCAAGTTAATAGCGTAGTCGATTGGCCAAGTAGCACACAGGGCTTGGCGTTGTGATCCAACAGACCAAAACTGAAGCCTGTGGTTATACCACGATTGATCACTGAAGCATCGGACTAAAGAGATGATTTAAAAAAAAAACAATCTGGGACGGTGTCTTCCACCGTTTTAGAAGATCTGCAAGTGGGATTGCTGATGGATCATTGGACACTGGATCGTCTTGAAAGTTAATACGTTGATCCGTTTTTTCGAAGCAGCAGTGGTGAGTGGAGGGACTAAAGCATCGTAATGTTGTAGTTGTTGGTGCAACACCGAGGCGGAGTCAAAATCGTTATCGTCCTCATGTGGAGTGAGAGAATGGGAGAAAGCGGGTCAACGGGCCCTGCCGACGACTGATTGCCAGTCCGATGACTGGGGGTGTCTTTTGACCCATGATCGGACGAAGATGCAGAACGTTTGTGACTGTTGTCACTAGATGTTGCCTCCATTCATCCGTTTTTGTAGCTTTCGTTGATTTGGAAATCCAGCATCGGTAGGCGAGTCCCAAAGTTGTGTCTAGCATGCTCGATCATGCGATGAACTTCACTCCTGGTGATGGATTGGTCGGGATGACGAGAGGAAATCGAAGATAAATTCAACGGTGATTGTGGCGAGCATCGTGCAAGAAAGTTAAAGATTGATGCAATTTTAAATTGCTTCTTAAGCTGGCGATAGTTGCCTTTCTCCATTCGAAGCTCGTCCTACAGAGTGGCAACGTTCTAAGGAGAGGAAGGCGGTTGAGCCCCTTGGATTGTGAAGTGCCGGCCATCTCCCCGGAGCCATCAGCTGGAGGCAAGATGAACGAAAGAAGCGGTTCATGAAGTGGTGCATCAAGCGACGAAAGAGCCGAATGGGTGAGAGGCGCATCAGCGGCATCGGAGGTAACGAGGAAGTACAATGAAGACGGATGATCATTCATTGGGCCCCTTCAGACAGCAGGAATCTGGGCTAATTCTTGAAAATTCTCGAAGAAAAAGGTCGAAAGAGGGGAACGAAGTGGCGTGGGGACACGCAGGAGGAATAAATAGACATGAATCTCTGTAAATAATATTAAGGAAAATTGGAAATAAGCCTTCAGCGAAAGGCTATTTATGGGAGGAAAATGAATGGCCAACTGGCTGCGTGAAAGCGCTTTTGTAGAAGAGGAGTGTGCTCATGCATGCGCATTCGGAATACGACGCTGGCGGCTACAGAGAACCGAAAAACCTCTGGGAAACACAGAATTACGAGGATAGAATGTAAAATTAACAGGTTAAGTATGTTTTTCTGCTCTGGCAATAAGCAAAGCCTATTTATTTGTTTACAAGCGAAAAATGCTTCATGCGAAGTTGGTTAAACGCGCATATTTTTAAAACGGTGCATCCTGTCATTTGAGCCGCTGGATGCGCTGATTGAGTGAGCAAAACGAACGAAAATCAGCGTTTTTTAGCCAGTGTGTACAAAAATTGGATGAAGAAACTCAATTCGATGAAAGACGGACATACACATTAGCAACCACACAATATGGCAAATGGTGCATCTAAAAACAAACTGGATGTTAGCCAGTACGCTCAAGAATCGGATTGGTCGGGTTTCTATTTTTGGGTGAATTTGCATTAGTTGGTAGGTTTCCATCTAACACCATCCGTGCATAGCACATGCCTCCTGTATTAATATATAAACAAAACTGATCATTCAATGCCCGGTAAAACCTGAATGACCTAACTAATTAAAAAAGATTTTTACAGAAAAATGGCACGTCAACTGAAGTGTCTGTGTGAAATGTCTGACGCGCCGACATGAGCGTCCACAGAGCAGCAAAAAAAGGGGGGAGGGGCTTCTACTGAGGACATTATTTTTTTTCTGAAACAGAAATCCGAGTGAGCAGGGTCACTGCATTTGTCATCCAGGTGCTTAATCAACTCTACTTGGGGCTGTCAGTTATGTCTAATATTCCAAATTTAACTGCCACTGCCATTGCATGCTTACAGAGTTAGGCAATTCCTCCCCAGAGAAATTAAAGCTTATGGTCAGTGCCGCAATTAGGGGTGGTGCAAAGGGTGCAAGGACCCGGGCACAGGAGGTAGGGTGTCCAAAATTCAGCAGTTGGTGGCCCAAATAGAACAAAATTCACAATATTTTGTCTGGGGTTGGGAGTCACTTTGGCCGTAAATGTGTTCACTTGTTGAGTGGTGATGTCAGATTTTACTGGAGAATGGGGTGCAATGTGGTCCATGTCGAGTAAGGGCAAAGCTTTGGGTTGAGCTATCCCGTCTGGGGGTCCCTGCTGCGCTGCTGTTCTTCAGGAGGTTTGAGAACTGTGTGCTCCCTCGGCTGTGGAATGGGCATTGACTGTGGTCTTCGATTTCACTTTGTCAGTGTGACCAGGCTGAGGAGAGAGTCTCTCACTCTCTCCTCGTCTGTCCTTTGTGGGTATCTCATCTGCAGTTGGGCCTGGGTTTTGGCTTGAAGGTTTGTTTGGGTGCATGCACCAAGGATAGGCTGGCCGCTCTTCGGGTGGCTATTGCTTTTTGCAGGTCGACAAAAAAAGATTTGGGCTGTGTTTGAGTAAGTAGTGGTTGTGGCGGGGTTCCCTTCTGCTTGCTGTCCGTCTCTGGTAGGGGTCCGGCTTGGGTACGGGGTGGCTTGCTGAGCAGTTAAGTGTCTGGGTGGTGTCATGGTCTTTGTATTTCTGGCGAGCTGTATCTTGAGATTTTCTGTAATGCTTTTGTTTTGTTTTGCAGTAGATAGAACATACGGTTGTGCGCCACATATCCTCTTATAATAAATCCAAATCCTAGCCGAGTCACTCGCTGACGCTCACTCATTTGGTGGCGTCTCACTTCGGAAGTATTTCTTGTTGCAACACTTATGCCACTGACAGACAATTCGACGCCAAAAACGATCATTCAAATGATCAATCAAATTGTCTGTGTAGCGCACGTTTTTCATAAGGATTTAGTTCATAAACCAACGATAACATTCTGTTTATCTCATTTGCCACATTTCTTAAGATTCACCAGAAAATGGTGATGTTAATGATCACCCAACTCTACATTGGAGGGGGGGAGACGGAATGGGAACCTAATAGACCCACAAAAAAACGGTCTTCAGCAAAATTACGGAGGGAAAATGTGGGCCTTCTGGCACTGTGCCAGATCCAAACACCAGGAACGACAACCACACATCACTTATAAACTACACGCGGGTTTTCTTTATACCTATTTTAAGAACTTTACGTGGGTTTTCTTGTTATACCTATTTTAAGAAGTTTCACGACTTTAATCAAACTCCATGGGTAACACCGATGCCGTTGCTCATGGATGGAAAAAATAACTATAGTAGCCACTACAGCACACACCTTGCCAGGCACACAACGAATTAGTTAATACTAACACAAGAATTTGTTAACATGGTTAACCAACTATTTTGTGCGTTTGTAATTTAATTTAGGCTTACACATGGCACTAACTCGTATTCAAAACTGTTCATAGGGAGAGAACCGGCTAATGGCTTAATGTAAACACTACTTGTCGATTCTGGCATACGAAATGATAACCTAAAATTCATGGGAGTAAATTGCTTACATTTGGGGAGGCTTTTGGGGGTGGAGGAAAACTGGAATGGAAAGACAAGAAGGGGGAAACAAAACATCTTAGATATATCAACATTTAGTCATCGTTTAGAAGGTCCGGCTTATACTAGTTAAATAATTATTAATGCAGAAAGGCACTATCCCTCCCCCTCCGTTGTACCTAGAAAAGGAAGAATTCCAATTTTTGGGGTGGTAAATACGGTAAAAAAATCACCTCCCTTCTAGCAAATTTGGATCAACTATTAAGTGCAGAATATTACAATCATGAACACCTACTTGGGTCTGCATTCAGATATATTTCTACACTTACCCGCTAGTATTTCACCCAAAAATGACACAATGTGCAGAAGTTTTACAAAATTCATGGTCGAATTAGGTTTGCAATAAAGGCGCAGTACTTTATTTACAGCCAGGCTTCACCTGACTATTAAACTTAATTCCTAAAATGTAATTAGACTCTCTTCTCAAGTAGCACAAAATACGGCCCTAAAATAAATATGAAACAAGAGGTGAAGTAAGGATGATTCAATGTATATTTTATATGGTTTGGCAGCGCTATACTACGAGTTTGGGGCAGGGACAGTTCCTGTCACGAGAGTGCATTGTGAACACGATCGGATCGAGCTCGCCGGTGCATTATCATTGAATTCAATGGGAATGATGTGATAGGGTCTTGTTTCGAGACGTTGTAACGGCTACGTACAACAAATAAAATAATCTTAACAATGAAGAAAGATAATTTATGGTTCCTCTCATAACATAGTGAAGTGAGAAAATGTTTACTCCCGTAGAAGTATTTTTAAAAACCGATATAAAAACAAAGTTCGTACTTAAAATGTTAACGTTGTGCTTATGCAACACCATTCTCATCTTCGCAGTGGAAATAAGTCATCAGCGAAAATCATACACTATTAGAAAACAAAAACGAACTCGGTTGGTGGTAAAGATGAGTTTTAACTGATCCTAAGTCAAAACAGCAAAGGAACACAAAATAACTTTCCTGTAAGGTATCAGATATTGTAGTGTTGCTGTGTTGTTAAATTCATGTGAAACCTGCTCTACTCAAATGTTTGTGCCATTTTACTTTTATAAAAATAATAAGTATGTTTCCCACAGGAGGCGTGGGAGGACTGCGGAAGGGCATTGAGCTGCGTATACCACGCTTAAGATAAAATAGATTTTTCATACAGGCCCCAAAAAAGGGTGATTATTATTTTTTCCGAAGTCAATAACACCGTTTGAAGAAAATTTGAAGATTTTCCCTGACCAGTAAACGTCGAAATCCGTGTACCGTGTGCTGGTCAACTGTTAGTGATGAGAGTGCATTCCATACACAAAAACCTGTACAGCAAAAAAATGCTTTCTGAGACTTGTTCTTGCTGGCTGTACCGCAAGTTTCCACATATGACTGCGCGTAGACATATGGCCTGAAACCGGCTCAAAAAATATTAGGTCGACATTAGCAGAGCACGAAGTATTTTATAAGAGGTCAAATTTAAGGCGCCTAAGTTCTAGTGATTCAAGGGCAGTCCGTGAAAGCCTCTCACCATAAGGTATGTCACGCATGCCATTTGGGCGCTTAATAAATTTTCTCTGGACCGATTGCACTAGGTCAATATTACCCAGCAAATATGGCGACCAGACTGGGGTAGCATATTCGAGCACGGGGCTGACGAAGACCTTGAAGGACCAGGTAAGCATGTGGATATAGCCAAACGTAAAACATTTATGAAATGGCCGACCTTTCAAACGCCGAAGCAGTGATTTTCCTACAATGTAATGACTGCTTTACATTTCGTGAAAACCAGATGCCAAGATCTTTACTTCTTCAGCAGAACCGAGGACTCCATTTTCCAATAAATAATCATGGCAAGTATTCTGCCTCCCGATGTGGAACGCAAAAAATTTTGGTGAAGAAAGAGGTAATTGTCAATTTTTTGCTCAATTAGAGAATATATGTTGGATCTCAGAATTCAGGGAAAGTGCGTCTATTTCTTGGACATCGGCGAACTTTACACCGTATACCGATTCATTTTCAACTTTCAGCTCGTTTATGTAAATAACAAAGAGCAATGGGTGTCGCAAATCTTGTACTTGCATGTTTGCTGGGGCCAATGGCCAATCTTAGTCTTGTGTGTCTATCCTTACATAGGTGGACATTATCTATGCCTTGTAATTTAATTTCCGGGTCCTGCCTCTAGAACCTTCTAGAACTTTCTAGTACCCATAATACCCTGACCATTTCGCAGTTGTCAGGGGTTACCAAAACTTATTTAAGCAAGGGGCCAGCATGGAAAATCGGAAAGCCTTCGGGCCAGCCAACTGGCTGGTCCTCCCTCAACCCCTGCTAGGTCCCCTAGTCAGGGGGATTTTGGCTGTTAGGCCTCTAGTAGGCACAACTTATGTTAGGATCATTTCCCCCAACCTAAACTGAACCTTTTTATTAAGCCTCTTAACCCTAACTTAACCCCAGACTTCCCCAGCTTCCCTTAGAAGAATTTGTTCAGTCTAATTAGTTAGCTCTCCCGCAGTTTGTTATTTTTCGTCGGTGGGCCTGGGACAGATCCCTGTGGCACCCTGCAAGGGTCCTGGACACTGGAGAAGAGATTTTTCTCAATTTTGACCTGCTGGGAACGGTTTAACAGAAAGGTGGTGATCCAATTTTTCTGGTTTCCCTCAATACCATAGTGACTCAATTTCAAAAGGAGTTTACGGTGTATTACCGATTCAAAAGCCTTCTGAAAATCAAAATATATAACATCAGTTGACACGCCCTCATCTAGTGCACTACTCCATCTGTCGAGTACAGAGAGAAGTTGGTGTGTTGATCTCAATGGCAGAAAACCAAACTGGTCCTGTCCAACCTTTCGAAGACTTTTCGAAGTGCAAGAGTAGATCACCTCTGATAATGTATTCCATAAGTCAAGCCACACGGGTCAAAGCGATTGGATGGTTTTTTTTTTTGGGATCGAAGTGGTCCTCTTCTTAAAGACTGGGATGACAATGGCTGTATGCCAAATTTCGGGAATGTCGCCACACTTAAAAGAAATTTCAAAAATTGTGTTAAGGGGGGAAATTATGACAGGGACAATTGTTTTCATAAGAAAAGCAGACAGCCCATCTGGTCCACAGGATTTACTTGGCTTCAGTTTGACTAAGGCTTTCGTGACCTTAGGTATGGAGAACACTGTCTCTGGACAGGCCTTTGGTTTGCACAGTAGGGAGTAGGGAGTTAAGGAGTAGCTTTGATTATCATTAATAATGCCATTCCTCTCAAAAAACATACTTAAAAGGTCGGCTTTCTCTTTATCTCCACTCAAAAACACAGATTTACATTCGAGAGGTGGGATGGATCTGGAGGTTTGATTTTTACGCCGATAAAGATTTATTAAAACCGAAATGTTTCCATCCTTTATCGCGGCCCTCTCACAAGTAGACTACACTACGCGAGTAAAAGGTCTTAATTTCCTTATAGTTAGTCTGATTTTCATCACTGTGGTTCAGTTTTAATATTTTCTAGTGCTTTAGTTTTTTTTTTCACGAAGTTTCCTAATATAAATTGGGATTTTACTCTGGTTTGCACTCTAAGAGTGGTGATTTCACTCCATAACTCGATGTGATTTTTTTTTAATTTCTAAAAAGCTGTAGCAAGTATGCTCAATCGAAGAATGAGTGTTAAAAACCAAGCTATTCCAGTCCACATCCCTGAGTGACTCTCTGAGAATATCGAAATCCAACAGTCGCACTCTATCAAACCCTGTTGCTGACTTACTATCTGATTTGATCATATTTTGACCGTTAAGTGAAAAAGTAATTACTGAGTGGTCACTGTTTCCAAAGTGCGCCTCCACTTGTAAATCAAAAACGAGTCTATTGTCATCACAGAATAAAAGGTCGTGGATGTTTTCTCCCCGTGTCGGTTTGTTTTACCAGCTGTTGAAAACCCAGGGGAGCGGTTTGCTCAAGAAAGCTTATATGGTGACGATCACGCACCCATTCCCTTTCCCAGTCCATGGTACAGAGGTTAAAATCCCCCAGCAAAATGCAGGAGGGTGCATGATTCCATGAAAAATTAACAAAGCTACAGAGCGTATCAATGTCAGCGTCATCGTAGCTATCCAGCAGGTAGCCAAGAATAAAGTTTAACTTTAAGTTGGGAAGCATGATCGACATCCCCTCTGCCATGTTTAGCACGACTACCTGCAATTATTTCCTATGAACAACCGTAATACCACCCCCTCGAAATCCCTGATCCCTTCTAAACACTGTAAATTTATGGGGTCTACGAGCATACCGTCAGTGATGTCTGTATGTAGCCAGGTTTCAACAAACAAAGCAATATCAAAAGAGTCCACATCATTCAAGTCCTTAAATCTGCCAATGTTTCGGATAATACTCCGAGCATTGAGCAAGTCACATGCAAGTTTTAACTGGTCCAAACATAAAGACTGTGAGGGTGAAAATGTTTCTGGAATTTCACTTGTATGGGGTAATTTTTACACAAGATAAAACAGCTAATGATTGGTGCATTCTATTTGGCTAAATGATATCACTGGAATATTTAAAATCGAATCGTCTTTATGTGCTTAGAACAGCTATAAAGGTAATTTAGGGTTTGTGCGAGTCCAAAATTTATATGCAAGAAAGCAGCAACTTCCGCTAAAGTTACTTTAAAATGGGCGTTCAACACACCATTATTCGAATCTGGTGTAATTGTTTGAGATGTTAGGTATAAAATATTTTAAAATTAATATATTAAGGACAGGACATGAACAGGGGATGGTAAGACAATGAAGACAGAACCACGACTGGTGGATTTATAGGTTGATGAAGCAGTTAACATTGTGGATTTTAAAGAGTGTATTGATTAAGCCTAACTGTCTTCATGTAAAAAGTTAGGAGAGAAAAGTCAAGACCAAACAAAGTAATTAAATAACTCCAAGTAAAGGAATTAAATTTACTAAAAGAAATTCAAAACATAACGATGCTGTTGCAAATCTTGTGGACATGTAAGTTAGCTGGGGGACCACGGCCAGTCAAGTCTATGTGTCTAATCTTACATAGGTGGGCATATCTATGCCTTGTTATTTCATTTCCGTTTCCTGCAATCTAGAACCTACTATAAACTTCCATTACCCATACACGTGTTATTTAACGGTTGTTAGAGGTAATCAAACCGTATTTAAGAAACGGAGCCAGCATGCAAAATCAGTTAGCCTTCGCGGCTGGTCCTCCTCGATCCTGGTAGGTCCGCTAGTTAGGTGAATTTTTTATACTAAGCCTTTAGTAGGTCGCTTTTTATGAACCCTTACTTTGGATTTGCTTCCATGGTAGGCCCAAAGTAGGCTAGTTTCATTCAGTCCCAAACCTAAACTAAATCTAAAGTTCTGGTCCTGGAATCCCCAAGTCAGGCTACACCTCTCTCCCACTTCGCTAGTTTTCGTCCTGGTACCGAAACCTGGGAGGGAGTGGGTTAGGGTCCTTTAGATTATTGGGGATTCGAGTCTGGGTCCTTTAGTTCTTCTTTTTGATCCTTTAGGAGTTTTTTCTTTTCCTCGGGAAAAATAAGGTAAAACATGGGTAAAACATGGGTTACGCCTGGGCGTTATTTTTCAAGTTTTTTTTCTTTTCGTTAAGCTTATGCCACTGGTTACGCTAAACGTGTTCGGATCTTGCCCAAATTTGGTAGGCATATGCAGAAAGGTTTTGGGAATCCGTTTTTAGGGTTTAAAACGTTAAGCCTAATTTAAGTCTAAAAAATAGGATTACATTTTTCCGACACAAAAAAGAGAGTTAAGTTTCATTTTCGCCGAGGAAGCAATTCTCTTCCAAGAGAATTGCTTCCTTTCTTTAATGTTTGTAAAACTATTTTCGTTTTATTTAAGCACCGATTGCTTATAGAAGCAAATCTTTACTTTGAAGGTTTGGTTATCGAAACCAATTCTTTTTCACTGCTTGCTCACTGAAGCAACGTTTCGCTGCAGGTTTGGTTTGTAAAAGCAATTTCTTTCAACATTTGCTCATAAGAAGCAATTTCTCTTCGTCAACAGTTTTTTCCCCCAAAGGTTTTTATCTTCTTCGAGTCAACATAATTCTTTCGATTTTTTTCGGAATCTCAGAATTAATTTAATTCGTTCAGTTTTTTTTTCAGAAATTATGTACTTCAATGATGTAGGTCCGACTCATAGAATCCATATTCGAGTTTCTTTTGCCCATTCAGTAGTGCATCAGTTTTTGTTTCGCCTATTCAATGACAATTTTTCGTAG
The DNA here is from genome assembly GCA_023313725.1 of Lithobius niger. Lineage (NCBI taxonomy): Eukaryota > Metazoa > Arthropoda > Chilopoda > Lithobiomorpha > Lithobiidae > Lithobius > Lithobius niger. Next base: position 32,305 of record JAHWFP010220637.1, on the reverse strand, counting down.
CTTGTTCCCTTTCAGTGGCAATGTTTGTAGCCTGTTTCGTGTATTCAGCGTTAATAGTTGCAAGTTGGTCTTGCTTTTTTAGTGGCAACGTTCAAAAGTATTGCTATTTTTTCTTCAATGTTTGAGAAATTGTGCCTTTTTTTCTGGCTCAGGAAGCGATTTCTGTCTGTGTAAGCCATAGAGATTTTCTGATCGACTCATAAGAGCAATTTATTGTTCGTTCTAAGGTTAGTTTGGCTCTCGTGAGAAAAGTTTTTCTACTTCATGTCCGTCGGCTACAACCATAGTTGTAGCCCAATTCCACAGTAGTGGGATTAGGGTTCTAAGTCGCCAGCATAGGCTAACGACGTCGTTTCAGGATGCAGGTTAATTTTCATGTATGATCAGTGAAGTTAGAATCATGACCTTTGGGCATCGGTTCTAGGGTCGTGTATGTGTGTTCTTTAAACCTCCAGTTGTTTAAGAATTGCAGTCATCTTTCACGTTCATCAGCAAAAACAAGAAAGGGTTTCTTCTATAGTTACAGAGCAATTTTTGTAGCGTTACAGACATTTGTTTGTATAATGCATACTATTTAAACACGGTTAGAGTGTAAAAAATGTATTTCAGTATTCCAAGATTTGCAAGCGGTAGTGTTTTATCTTCTTGTGGGTCTGGGAATATGTTACAAATTTTAGGGACACTCTTGTTAGCTGGGGCCTATGGCCAGTTAAGTCTTGTGTTTTTAATCTTGCGTAGGTGGGGATATCTATACCTCGTTTTTTCTTTTCTGTTTCCTGCGATCTAGAACATCCTAGAAATTTCCATTTCCCATAATATCAATGTTTTTTCGCGGTTGTCAGGTGTAACCAAGCCTTATTTAAGAAACGGAGCCAGCATGCAAAACCAGTTAGCCTTCGGGCCAGCCACCCGGCTAATCCTCCTCGACCGCTGCTAGGTCTGCTAATAAGGTGAATTTTTGCTACTAAGCCTTTAGTAGGGCGGTTTTTTATGAACCTCTTAGTTAGGGTTATTTTCCACGGTAGGGCCAAAGTGAGGCTGGTTTGTTCAATCCCAAGCCTAACCTAAATCTAAAGTTCTGGCACTAGAATTCCCTACTCAGGCTAGACCTCTCCACCACTTAACTATAGTTTTCGTCAGATGCTGTGGTTCCTTTGTAACAACAGGCTAACAACAACGTTGTCTAGAATAAAGATTAAACCCAGATATTGTCTGTTAATCTTAAAGATATTTTCTAATTGTTCTGACAAGAAATCCCCCGTCATTGGATTTACAAACCAGTTGCCCCTTGGCTTGTCCCGGGTGGCAGTTTCATTTTTGCTCTGGCGTCCCTCCCGAAGGGTTCCAC
>JAHWFP010220637.1:0-30557 GCA_023313725.1 Lithobius niger | reverse complement strand
CTGAGGTTGGCGCTAATGACCACGTTGTCGACGCGCCATTAAGCCTCAATCCCGCCCCTAAATTGATCTATTTCAAAAATAATGTTAGTATAGCTTATATTACAAAGTATCAGTTTCAGCTTCAACAAACCTACAGCTGAACAACGTTGTGAAAAAATAAGCAACATACGCACAAACACTTCAACTTTCAATACATCATTCATTTACCAGTTATAATAAAGTGCTACAAACACTATCCCAAGATGTAAGTACAGTGAAAAATCCCGCTCCATAATCCGCTTCATTCTTGAGCTATTACGTTTTTCGATAAAATATTTGCTGAAAATTCATACCCCGGCAAGTATACAAATTCCACATACCTTGTTTAACTCATCTCTTACAAAATTTGTGTTATAATAACTAATAATAACTAATAATAACTAATAACTAATAATTTCAAATATGAATTACCTCTGTTCCTAGATAGTTCAATGGCGGTTTTGAAACTCTGCAACTGAATACGATATTTTGACAAATCTGCACATATTCTGTCACAAGCCATAACTCAGATATTAGCTCCTTCACGTCGTCACAAATGGCTTTCAGTTCTGCTTTAAAACACTTATGGCAACAGGTTTTTTTTTTGTGGTTTTCCAGATTATTGGCACTGTGCCCAAGAATATTACATACCCTGTTATAGATTTCGACTCCTTACAAGTGCACCGTGCTCCATCTGGCTGTGCTAGTCTTGGTCATAGTGCAAACCATAGTTTGCAATACCCTATAAATGCCAAAGTAATCGTTTCAATGTACACATGTTCACATGGCATGGGTCTTGATTGAACAAACTAGGCTTGTTACTTTTAAATATAAATGTACTCTGCTATAATAATTGATCAAGTAAGTTAGAGCTAATAACAGCTCCTGATACTCAGTTTTGTTGATAATGGGTTTACGATAACCTTAATAAAGCCTTCATCTTAATAATAACTGCCGGAAACTCACTGCCCTAAAATAATAATCATAAAACTTTTTAAATTCAGTATCCACTGGAAAAAATCTCCCCTTCTACCGAAAAAAAGAAAGTGTTTGAAAAAAAGTAGCTTATATGAAAACCAATTCCCTTCCCCCAGCACAAATAGTGAATATTCAGCACTCACAATGTCATAAATACAACGAAATTTAATTTTCGATAATACAAACACTAAGGGTGCGTTTAAGCAACGAGACCTTCTCGCTCGCCGATATGGCAAGCCATTCCGTCTTTTATTACAGAATTACAGATATCTTTAATTTAATTGAAGATATCTGCAATTCTTTTAAAGGTATCTGTAATTCTTTAAAGATATCAAAAAACATTTGCAGATATCTTTAATTGAATTAGAGATATCTGTTATTGAATCTTTAAATGAATTACAGATATCTGCAATTGAATTACAGCTATCTCTAATTCATTTAAAGATATCTGTAAATACACGCCATTTATAGACATCTGTAATTCAGTTACAGATATATCTAACTAAATTACTGATATCTCTAATTCAATTGCAGAAATCTGTAAATACGCGCCATTTATCAACTACAGATATCTGCAATTACCGACATCTAGTGGAGAAAAATGTAACCAACGCCAGAAAGGAAGACATATCGCTGCAAGCACAAAGGGGTTGTTTCCTGTCCGCCAGCCCTACTCTCTGCAATCGGGTCGGGGACTAATCCTCCAATTCGTCGGGGGGGGGGGGGGGATGACCTGCTTACTCAGTCTCAGGCTAGGCTCGCTTGGATGGGAGCATTGTGTTTGTAGGCTACTTTGATCTTAAAAGCAAGAAAATGACAACAATTCCGCCACACATCTACTGATATATCTTAATTCAATTAATGATTACCAGAAATCAGCTGTCTTACTCGTCAACCTTATCCAACCCACATAATGTTTAAAACTGAACAAGAGAGGAAGTGAAACAAAATAAAGTCAAAAACCGGAATTGTATTGATCACTTAATCAATCAAAAGCACTCGTAACTACAGGTATTGTAGTAAATGGGAAAATAGCGTACCACTACATTACCGTTGCATTGATAAAGAAGTCATGTAGAAACCAATCGGCAAAGTGAGAAACTCAGAAATGAAAAATAAAAATAACATATACCGCAAAATGTGGACACTAGCAACACAAATGTTTATTGGTACTGTAATACCAAAACCGAAATGCTTGGTTTTTACACACAAACAAAAATAGTAAAAAAAAAAAATAGGCTGCAAAAGCTAATATCAGTAAAATTAACAAGCAAAACATTACGGAACAAACTTTCGAAAAAAAATTATCGTACAAACCGTGGCACAGTAAAGCAGGCTGATTAGGCGCGACCTACAACCCTAACAGTTTAAGGGGTTTTTGTCTTGTATTATGAACAGAATGCGTTTTTCAGAACTTGAACAAACAATTTGGCTCAAGGAAATTTAATTTAAAAAAATAACTTCGCACCATTCATTTGGCAGTTGGACGTTACTGAATGGAGTATGAAAAACAAAAGACAACTACAGGCCCGGACTGACAGCCCAGGGGCACAAGTGCCATGACCTTTTAAACGACCCCCAAACACAATTCGGAGGGGGGGATATGGAATGCGAGCTCATAACGGACTGGTCAATATTTATGACCCGGGGGGGCGGAGGCGCCGGAAGCGGAGAAATGAAAATGTTTCATTTAACGTTTGAAGTTTTAGTCGGTGAGATTAGCTTGGCGTTTAATATCACGACTTCACACGACCGAAAAGCTTGGCGGGAATCCTTACAAGTTTTGCTATGGTATAAAATTCAGTAAAATAAATATGCACTTAATAGTCGAAATACTTTAAATATAGTATGTACCTTCTGCAGAAGGTACATACACAGTACATACTCCAGAGGACAGTAATAATACCAATATTGATCTAGTTAATCTTCGTTTAAAATTGCGAACGTTTATATTAGTTTAGGAAAACTCTCTAGTGCACCAGAACACAATAGCTGAATCCACAGGCTAAAAGCAGAAATAATTGGCATGTTTCAGCCCCCTTCCCCCTCCGAATTGTGTTTGGGGGTCTGTCAGTCCGGGCCTTTCACCATGACGAGTTGCGTAAAGATAAGTGAATTTTGGAGCTAGAGACCTGCTAGGTCCACAGTTCGTGGAGGGGGGAGGTGGAAACAGTGGGTCGATATTGGCCACCACACTACGAAGTGGCCCCAAAACAGAGTCTGGGGGGCCTCTAAATAGTAGAGTCAACATATGAAAAATACATAAAATACAAATAAACGTCGGCAAATGCTTAAGAAAGTCGTGAAATTTTCTTTGTAAGAGGTCCCGTTCTTTTGTTTCACCCCGACCCCACAAAAATAGTTGGGGCACTGAGCCATGCTGAAAAGAGCAATATGAATTGTGATTTTTGTGTATCAAAATAAGGTAGGGTATTGAAGGATACTTCAATAAAAACCTCAATTTCTGACAATGGACGAGTCGATCGAGCAAAGAAAGTATCCCGTGCAAATCATACTTTATCTTTCCAGCAAACGTATAACAGTCAGAAATTATCTCGTAATTGAAGTCGGATTTATTAATGTAAGCCGAAATCAGATTTATTGATTCAAATTTGAACATATTTTTTAATTATTCCTTCATCGACTTTACAAAACCATTGAACTCCATTTTACAAACGAGTCAGCACATTCACTCTTGTGTGTGTGTGTGTGTTGGGGGGAGTACATAGTGAAACTAAATCATTAATTAGAACACTAGTCAAAATGATTGATAGAAATCTTTGTTTATGTTGAAAAAAGTAGTGAATTATTGTAAATCGTGTTAAATCAGTGCACCAATTAGGATTACGTACACAACTCATATTACAAAACCTCAACGCTATAAGGATCATGACGGATTTTTTTAAAGTCCCAAGTGCAAACGCGATCTTTGTGAGGGATCCCCGGGGACCACGAACAATGTGAGTATCTGCTGCCGATGGACAGAGTCCTGGACTCCAAACCAAATGTTGGCCGGCTCGAATCCCGCTCCAGCTTATGCACATGGAGTAAAAAAAACATAAAAAGACGCAAGACCGGAAACCGGAGAAAACGAGGAGGGTTTTTACTACTGTTGGCATTGCTCGGCCCACTCATAGCCGGTGTGGGAGGGTTGGCAAGTGGAGCCGCGGGTATAACTATGGCTATTAAGAAAGCTCAGAACGATGCTAAGGTACTGGGTGAGATGGTGAGATATAACAAGAAAATGGAGGGTTCGGGTTTGAAATGAAAACAGAAGAAGCCGAAAAAAAATGGGTCGTGGCAGAGGGCTCTTTCTGAAGCCAGCGAGGGCCTGATCGATTTTCGTAAACCATTAACGAATCTGGACTTAAGCAGATTGGTTAAAGTCTTGAAAATTCCTAAACGCAGAGGCACTTTTAGCAAGGATCGGTTGCCCCTAAAACCTAGACCTCGCGGGGAATGCGGCATCGTCAATCTCGAAGACTTTCACGCCGGAGATGGCAGTCATTGGGTTGCTTACTCGACAATTACGGGCACCCCCTGTTATTTCGATAGTTTCGGCAATCTGGGTCCTCCCGCGTCTATCTCCGAGTACTTGGGACCCGTTAAATACAATCACGACGGGGTGCAGAATTTTAATCAAATATGGTGCAGGCATTTTTGTTTGTTTTTTCTGAATTCATTGACGGAGGGACACAATTCCGAGATTGTTATAGACATGATGAGGCAGTAGCTTATATAAATTTACCTGGGCTTAGTTTTATATCTACTTGATAAAGATTTCCAATTTCTGGAGGGCTATCCATATCAGCTGCTACAGAAATACACGCACCAGGCCAAAGGCGCAAAAGTTTTTTTCCACCAATTACACTTGGTACAATATCTATATCAACTGCAGTTTTATTCTCAGGATCCCAGTTTCTGTAATAAAACTGAAAACCAGTACGCGGTCCTTCTCTCAATTCTTCACGGTCTTTATATTCTCTATATTCATACTCCAGTTTAAAAATGTCGTAAAATACTGCACATTGCATCTTTAGGCCTACTGGAATAACCCTCAATCCCAATCCCCTCAAATAATACTCCTCCGAGCAATAGTAATAATTAAAAGGATTGCCATTACTGCAGAAGAAAAAGTCACCTTTTTTGAATGATGTGATGATGTAAAAACTGATAATTTGCATACATTTTTCGAGCAAGCTGCATCATAGCAGCATCATCGAGAGCTTCGGATTTACGTAGGCTTATAATTCGTCTTTTGGTTGCATTAAAGTCTCCCCTTTCATACTCGGGTAATGACATTACCTGTCGGGATCTCATTTCCATTTCTAAAGCGATTAGCTGAGAATAATTTACAGCATCTCTGGGATTATAACCGGGTTCTAGATTCTTCAGACGTTTGTGCCTCGCATCGTATACATTATAGTCTAAATTAATACACTGCTCATTGTTGAAATGTAGAGTAATCTTGTCGACATATTCTTTGTTAGCAGTGTCCATAGATTGCATGAGAAGAGCGAGGTCTTTGATTCGTTTATTATTAGCTTCGAAACGACCGTTGATATCTTCCTTCATTCCCCCATCTGACTGAAATTTTTTCCTGTCCGTTTCTAGGTCGTTTAACTGAGAATAAGTAACCGCATCTTGGGGGTCTACACCCACAGCTACATTAATTAAACGGTTGTTTCGCATGTCATAATCCATCAACACTTTTGAATCGACGTATTCTTTAGTAGCCGCATTTGACACGACTTTTGAATCAACATACTCTTTGGTGGCTGCATTCAACACTACTTTTGAATCAACATACTCCCTAGTAGCTGCATCTTCATTTTGTGTGGGAGTTTTAACATCTTTAATGAGTTTCTTCACTGCGCTAAAATGCCCATCTGCATCATTCTTCAATCCTACGTCGGATTTAAGTTTCGTTACGTCGGTTTCTAGTTCGTTAAACTGGGAAAAAATAACGGCATCTTAGGGTTCTATGGCAGCTCCCACTTTAGTCAGGCGTTTATTCTGCATGTCATAATCGTTATTCGAGTCTAATATAAATTCTACCCCACGAGTTCCTTTCACATCTCTTTGCGTGCGCTTCAAAGACTGACCAAATTTATTTACCGGCATTTTTTTTATTTCTGTCGGTTCTTTTTTTATATTTTACATATAAATAAAAACAGGAAGGGCAATAAAAAGTTAGAATAAGCAAAAGAAAGAAATAAGCAAAATGCCTCACCCTGCCTGGTGCGTGCATCGCTCCAATTTGGTGGAAACAAATTCGTTAGAAGTTAAGACGGAGAAGGCAACCGAGTTAAAAAATTGAGTAAAGTATACATTGTCTCCTTCCGTAGAATAAAAGATTTAAAGAGAGTAGGTTCTCTCATTTTGAACAAAGACTCCAAGCACAAGGGTTGGATTTTGCCGATGGACCCTGAAACTCAAAATGCGTTGAAAAATCTTAGACGGTACATCTGTGAAAAATTAAAAATCCAAATTGACGAACATAAACCCACTTCTTTGACAATGTTCAATTATCCCAATTACTTGCGCCCTGTACATCCTGCTACCCGTTCTGCAAAAAGGTTAATGAAGATACCAACAATGCGGATAAGCCGCTCTGCCTTAGAACTTGGGTGTATAACGATATCCACAAAACTAAAGGGAAACTTAACAAAAACGTTATGAAAAAACCGTGGTTTGACTTTCCTTCATGCGGAAGTATGACCTTGTCGGAAGTTAGTGGTAAAATTAACTCCGTGTTCGTCAGCAACGACTCTCCTAGCACAGTGAAACTTTGGTGCAACATAGAATACGGAGTTGCTGGACCTAACATGACCAACGATAAATTTTCTGATCGAGACTTGATGAGTTTGGTTTCTGAATAAACCTAAAAAAAAAATAGAAATTTTAAATTACGATTTATTCGCCCCCCGCAAAGAACTTAAAAATCACCCAATTCTACTCTCGAACATTAGATGCCTGATTATAGGTCCTGCAAACTGTGGGAAAACGAACCAACTGTTTAATTTTATTTGCAACGAGGGGTGGCTAGATTACGACAGATTGCATGTCTATAGCAAAACTGTGTGTCAACCAAAATACCAAGCTTTACAGTCTGTATTTGCAGAAATTGGTGGAGTGGTGGGGCGAGAGATAGCGAGTTTTCATGACTCGCAAAACGATCTGATTCCTCCCGAGGAGTTGGATTCTACATTTCGTAATCTCATCGTTTTCGATGATGTGCTTTTGGACAAACAAAATAACATCGAGCGTTACTTCGCTCAAGGGCGCCATTCGAATGCCAATGTTTTTTATTGCAGTCAGTCCTATACAAGAATTCCCAAGCAGGCGATTAGAGATAATGCCAATTTATTAATCGTTTTTCCTGTGGACGAATTAAACCTAAAACATCTGTACGAAAATCACGTCAGTCCTAACGTGGAATTTCCCAAGTTTAAAACATTGTGTAGAACGTGTTGGGACGATCCATACGGATTTTTATCGATTGACAAAACGTTAAATGAAGGTTGTTATAAACGTTCGTTTTCATGCATAAATAAAAGAAGCCGAAAGAAAAAAGAACATGGAAACGAAACGTGAAATTGTTAAACTCAAAAAACGTTTAACAAAAAAATTTGTTGGATCAACGTTTGGATGAGCAAGTACAAGAAGAATCTTTGCAAGAGTTTTTTAAATCCGTTGTTAGTACTTTGAAACCAACCATCCCGAAACCAACACCAGCAGCGAGTCCTTCGAAGGTAGTTGTTGGCTTTCCAACTAAAAAAACGAGTCAAACGTATACGAATTGCTACTCCTGTAAAAACTTATAAGTCAGAGGATGATGAGGAGGATGGGTGGGAAACTGAGGGAACAATGCATGATACGGGAAAGTTTGAAATGCCAACACCTCCCAGTTTCGTTGACCATTCGACTCCGATAGCGCGAGATCCTCCCATTTCTCCCAATGTATCCGAATATGCGACTCCGGCTCCGGCTATGCGAACCGAATACGCGTCTACCAGTACAAGACCAAAGTCACCCCCGTGCTTTCAGCAATTCAAAACAGACGCGTTTTGACAACTCCAGAAATTCCAAATTTCCCCACCCTCAAATCCTTGGATAGTCTGTTACCGGGGCAAATCATAGGGCAAACGGCAAAATATTTCCTGCTCAAGTTTTTCGAAAACCCCAAGGATTCCGACCCGGTCTTTGGACTGCAATATGACATGAAAACCGGAGAACTGAGCATGGCGAATAAACCCGTAAAAATATTCGAGAACGATATAGTTGTTGGCTGTAAACAGTACCCAGGACGACGAGCACTTTGGAGTTCGCTGGTTTTTAAGAACCTGAAAGAACCTTCGTATCCTCCCAATGTCAAGGTATCTTACGCGTCTCTTTTGAAAAATACGAACGCCATCTATCAAAACAACGATCCCGGTACTCGAAAACCCAAGTCTAATCATGGTGCCAAGTACGCTGTGATAACAGGACCTATTTGGGAGGATATGAAAAGGAAGAAAAAGGGGACCGGCGTGCTGAAAAAAACCGAGTATGCTAGAATGGTGGATTACAAGTACTACGATGATCCAAACGATCTGGTCAGGAGATTGAGGCTTTTGTACGGATCCACCCGAGCGGGGCACAATGGTCACAGGAACAAGATGATCGAAATTTTATCAGAATTGGAACAACGACGCGTCATCACCACTCGTGAAAAAAATATCGCTTATCAAAATTTAGGTTAAAAATTGTTTGTATAATAAAAAAACAACGAAGATGAAGTTTTGCGTGAAATGTAAACGGCATACATCTAACCGACTCGAACCTCCTATTATTTCAATATCGAAAAATAACAGACGAATGGAAGTAGTGTTTTGTGATGTGTGTGGAAACAAAAAATCTTCCTTCGTTAAATCTGGGGAGGGTATCGTAAATATACTGATTGACCATTTCCCAGCAGAATTACATTTGCCAGGGTATCAATATTGCGGACCTGGAACAAAACTAGAAAAGAGATTAGCTAGAGGTGATAAAGGAATAAAGAACTGGACGAGGCGTGTAAAAATCACGATATTGCCTACTCGAAGAGCTCAGATTTAAACCAAAGGCATGTTGTCGATGAAATTCTAATGTCTAAAGCTCAAAAAGTATACAAGGATTCTACAGTTTCTCGGAGAGAAAAATTATCCGCATCGATCGTTAAAAAAATAATGCGAACAAAAATAAAATTCGTAATGGGGAAAAAAACCGAAATGTATTAACTCGTAAACGAACTTCATAAACCAAGGCGGAAAAATTTTCTGAGACGGAAAGTGATAGTACTGGCCCTACACGATCTATGGCAGGCTGACTTGGTGGAGATGATATCGTACGCTAAGCTAAATAAAGGATTTAACTACCTACTGACTTGCATTAACGTCATGTCCAAGTTTTCTTAAGCCATTCCTCCTAAATCTAAAACCGGTCTAGATGTTACCAAAGCTTTCAATATAATACTCTCAGGAGCGACTGCCCCTAAAAATTTACAAGTCAATTTAGGTAGTGAGTTCTACAATAAAAATTTCAAAGCGCTACTTAGGCACCATAACATCAACATGTGTTCTACGTACTCTGAAAAGAAAGCGAGCGTGGTTGAACGCTTCAACAGAACGCTGAAAACTCGAACGTGGAAAAAATTCACCAGGCAGGGGAATTACAAGTGGATTCACATTATCGACGAGTTGGTTTCACAATATAACGATACGGTTCATTCTACCACAAAACTGAAATCTACGGAAGTAACCAGACGTCATGAACCGTTACTGAGACGAACTAGCCATAAACAACTGCTGAAGAAACCCAAGTTCACCATAGGAAATAAAGCCAGGATTTCTAAAGTTAAAAAAATTTTCGACAAAGGATATTTGCAAAATTTGATCAATGAATTATTCACGATCCGTAAAGTGCAAAAAACCCAACCAGTTACGTATGTTTTAACAGATGAGTCGGGTGAACCGGTGCTCAGAGGTTTCTACGAACAGAAAATTCAAAAAACCCAAGTTCCAGATTTATTTCTGGTGGGGCAAGTATTACGTAAAAAGAGGGAAAAAGATGGAAAAATGCTTTATTTCGTTAAATGAAAGGGCTATGATTCCAAGTACAACCGTTGGACAGATAATATAGATAGTTTAAGCTGAATTCACGTGCCCATAGGCTAGAGTACTGACTGCATCGTCGCAGACCCATCTCTTCTCGTCGTAGGGACTGAAAGCCAACTTGTTGATGGTGACGGTTTTTAGTTCGTGCGCCTCCGAACGAATGTAAGACCCCAAAGTTCTCACGACACTATTATTAAACAGCACATTCTTGTACGTTTCGTGTACCACGTTTTCTTAATGCCCTTGCAAGCCATTTTGTTCTTCCCATCTGATTGTAAAACACTGTAGAGCTTCGACTTTAACCCTACAAACTCGGAAATTGGACACCCTGCACTCTCGTCTTTCATCTTCCCCAATACTTTTTTGTTGACGTTGGAGTGTACGAAATTATCTTTTGGGTAGTCGGATGTGTCGAACAATGACACATCTACTTCCATATCTTTGTAAATATCATTCGTTTCTATCGAATAACATAAACTATCCGTGTCCGTGACTAGCAGTTTACATCTCTCTGGTCCGTACTTTTTCATCATGTGATCATAGTGAAACTGGTAGACTAATAACTTTGACAGTTCCAAGACGCTAAACCCAACCACGATGGGCTTGTTCAAGATGATATTTGCGGAAGTCTTTGTAAATATTACAAAATCCTCGCTTAGAGAAGTGAAACTCGTGGTGCAGGGGTGAGATGCGTATTGATGGCTTTCTCTTTTGTGCTTGCTATCAAGACGTTGTTTCTCTTGCGCTTGTTCTCTATCGTCTTACCGAAAATCGAATTTTTTGCAGTTTGTAGAGGTTTTTGTCAAAATCACTAGCTGCTTGCCGTTTCTCGTTATTAAACTCTATGTAAGGTTTCAGCCAGGGGGCTTGCTTAAAGCTGATCGCTCTGTGTATTTTCTTGAGAACCATGCCGAGAGAGATATAGTATTTCAAATTCCTATAGTGCACTACGTAGTTTGTCTTTGATCGAAGGTTAGCTGTTAACTTTAGACCTTTGCTGTACGTTAACCGCAAGTCATCAATTGCCTGACGGTTGAAGTTGTTGAAGTCCAAAAATATGATGTACGAATTCTTTTTATCAGGGTAGAAGGTAGATGGTATATACAGGTTGCTTGCTTTAGCGTATCTTCTAGCTATAAACGAGACACCACCTCTTATACCCTTTTCCAGCATAAGATGCATGTCAATGTTAGTGAAGAGATACAAAGACACTCCCGTCCTCTTGAGCGCCGCGTCCCAAGATAGGGAGGGTGTAGAAATGTAATGGGAGGGGTCCAATCCGTAACTAGCCAAACTCGTCGCTCTAAAGTTTTCAAAGACATAGGCTAAAAGCCCGACGTCCGTCCACAAATACAGGTCGTGGTAATCTCCGAACGTTTTGCATTTGCCTAAATCCAAAATCTTCATCGCGTGTTGATAAGCTTCGGAGCAGATCACTCCTTTCAGCAAAGAGACAAATGCCGACATAGGAGGTAAACACCTCTCCTCAAACACTTCCACATTTGTCAGGTATTCATAGGGAAACACACCTTTTCGCCTAAGGCCTCGTACGAGCTCCATGGATTCACCTTCGAAAAGCTTGTCCATAATGCTGAAGCTATTTAAGTACGAAGCTAGAGTTTCCAACGATGCCGTCATAAACGCTAGACTATCTATGAATGCAAAACCGCCCAATCTCATGCTGCTGATTCTTTCCTTGTTCTTAGCGATGATCCTGACATTATGCAGAACCTTCAAATCTTTAAACCAATTCAGAGCCTTCACGACTAAATGACTGTCGTATTTTTCGAAATTATGCATAACAACCGCTATGTTTTTGTTCAAAGTGTAAGAAAAGTTCCACTTGCTGTGCGCGGCTCCTCTAAATTCACCAGTGATGTGGTCATGATCTCGTACTTTCGTAAATCCGTTAAACTTTTCTTGGGGTGGAGTGAATGCTCCTTGTTTGCAGATATGACAACCGCAGCTTCTTTGTACAGCAACCCCTGTTCCTTGGTTAAATGTTTCATTCGTTGCTTATGGGAATCCACGTAAGTCACGATCTTTTTCTGCTCCTCTAATATAGATTCGAAGAAGCTTGCACGCAGTCTACTCCTCTGTACAATTTTTTAGAAAATTCCACCTAAGTGGTCAACAATCACGTAGGCAAAATTGCAAGCTTGGTGTATGTGGTTAACTCTGGTGTATGTATCGTTTCCATCACAACTGGAGACTGGGTGCAGCACCGCTTCAAAGTCCACATAAGCTATGTACAACCTTTTGAGTTCGTTCTTGAAATTCTTAAACCGGATAACGTCATTGTTGGGCAATGCGGTCTTTTGATACGAAACTCCAACGCAAGAAGGCAGGTGGCAGTTTTGATACCTGAAACGATTTCGAAACCCGTGTAAGCAATGCCTGCAAAAATACTTCAAGCGCTTGTTGGGGTTGAAACTCGCGATGAATTCGTTGAAGTCTTTTATTGTCACGTAGTGCCCGTTGAGAAGAAGCAAGTCGACATGATGCTTACTTTCAACCAAGGAACTCACGCGATAAATGCAAGGCTCGTCATCCTCGAAACCAAAAACAGATACCGAAATGTTGTTGGCTTTTTCAAATGCCGCAATTTTGGATAAAGGAACGGGGTCCAACACACCTACAACTAACTTGTGGTCATGAAACAGATAATGTTTCGTATCCCAATCATGTTGTGAAGATGGAACGGGGTGTATACTAGCCAAGACGGACCACAGAAAACATCTCTCATCTTCACTACATACAATAACCAGTATATCAGGACCTAGTTTGAGGTTGTTGGAAAGTGCTACGTAAACTTTCCCTGCAAATGGTGAATAAATTCCACTGCATAGTTCAGTGCACACGCATTGCTTGACAACCCATCCACTTCCTTCTACGGCAAACTGTCCAATACTGTGCAGAATCTTGTTCGACATTTCCGAAAGAACCTCCTTGCTCCCCACTCTGGTCAGGTTGGAGTTAAAATAAGCCTTAATTGTTTCCTAATTATCTGTCGCTTTTTCGAAGAGAATGCATAATCCAATTTGAGCTTTTATGTTTACCATAAGATGTTGACATTGTTCTAAAAGATTTCAATATTTGGCCTCGTATTGTTCCAACAAAATCAAGGCCCCGTAGTGCATTTCATCCGACTTAAAATCCCGCTTGAAAGTTAAGAAGCATCTGTTGAAAGCATCGCGCGCTAGATCAAATTCTCCTAAATCCAAACTGAAAGGCCTCACCTAGAGTTCGGAATCGTCTGTCACCTCCGTCTTGTCTTTAAAATCGTTAATCATGTAGGACAAGGCCCAGTCTATTCTGATATCCTCTATTATAGGCACGACTAGAGATCTGACATTGTTGACAATGAGGTTGAAATTTGCGGGTATTTGAGAAGTTATTTCTTTCTTCAACACAGGTTTGAGTTTGGGAAAAGATAATTTACGTCTCATTTTTGAAGACTCTCCAATTTCCAACGCATGTTGTTTTACAGCCCCGCCACACTTATGCCGTTTATACGCGATCTGATTAGAGTAAGTCACACCGCACGATTTGCAGCTCGCGTTACATTTTCCTGTTTCCGTTTATACTTATTGTTCCTGAACGTCTTTTCGCAGTATTGACACAAGAAAATCTCATTGTCAGGCATCTCTCGTTTTTTTTCTTCATCAATCATCTTTTGTCCTTTTTTTTTATCTACCATCTCTTCGTTCACCGGAAGAGATGAATGTGAAATTCTGGTATGAACCGTAGCTTTTGCTAAATTGGGAAATTATTTCCGACAAGCTTCGCAAGAATATGCACATTCAAACTTGATTTTTTCAAGCGTGGTCATTTTTCCATTGCATCGGTCGTTGTGCGCCAAAACTTCATCGTAGGAAGAAACGAGTCCTCCGCAATCGAGACAAGTAAAGTTTAAAACACAAAGCTTCTGCAAATGACTTTCCACCTCTTCTCGCGATAAAAACTCAACCTTGCATTTCTCGCATTGGAACCTCGAGACCACCTTGTACTTGGAAGCCATGGTTGACATGAAGATTGACATAATTATCCGCGCTTTTTATACCCACCGCTCGTATCAAATGGTCCACGCGCTAGAAAGTCACACCCCTCATCCGTAAAAAAAAAATATGTGTAACTTGTACAAAACAACCCGCAAAAAATATTCAAATAGCACGGGTTTTTTCCTGAGGAGTAACCCAACGAGTTACATGCCGGACACACTTTTTTAAATGCAAAAAATTAGCAGAGGGTCTGCAGGGGGGACCGGGGGTTGCTCAAGAGGGCCTGCTTTCTACCAAATCTTATACTACTGAAGCATCAAACCCAAAAAATTAGACCAATTGCTCTGACATGTGTCCCATGCAAAATAATGGAACGCATCATCCGTGAAACGATGTTGTCATTCGTACAGAAAAATAATATTCTCCGTGATGATCAATTCGCCTTTGTACCAGGTCGTTCTACTGGCTTACTACTTCTGTCGGTTTTAGATGACTGGACGATTTTTTGATGTAGGAATTCCTGATGATGCAATACTTATTGATTTTGCAAAAGCCTTTGAATCTGTTGTTCATCATAAATTGTTAACTAAACTTAAGGCATTGGGATTTGCAGGATACCTGCTGAACTGGCTTTACGATTTCTTATCAAATCGTACCCAATATGTTTCCGTGAATACCGCATGCTCTGGCACAAAATATGTCACTAGTGGTGTTCCTCAAGGTAGTGTTCTGGGCCCATTACTATTTGTTCTTTTTCTTTAAATGATATCGAATCAACTAATGCGGATGCTCCCCTTACAAAGTTTGCCGATGAAGTAATGACATATGCACTCGTTTTTGATGCCTCCCAAGGATCTTTAATCACTGCAACCGACGATCTTTCTCAGTGGGCATCAGACTGGGAGTTGCCAATTGCAGCCGTTAAATGTAATGCACTTCATGTTGGCAGAAACAACCAAATGTTCAAGTATTCCTTGTCAACAAACACAATGTTGTCAAACTGTAATTTAATTAAAAATCTCGGCATTTGGTTTACTTCCGATTTAAAACCTACAACACACTGTGTTAATGTCACAAGTGCTGCAAACCAGCGGGTTGCCTTAATAAAGAAAATATTTACTTCAGGTCATGTTGACACTACGGTCTGGGCATTTAAAGTCTACGTAAGGCCAATCCTCGAATATGCAAGCTATGTTTGGTCACCGTACCTGCTTGGTGACATTGATCGCATTGAAAATGTCCAGCGGAGATTCACTAAGTCATTACATGGACAACGTAATAAATCTTACGCTGATAGGCTTTTATTTCTTAAACTTGATTCACTTAAATTACGTAGGCTCAAAGCAGACCTTTACGTAACCTATTCCTTGCTCCACGGTCTTGTAAATCTGGATTTTGCAAAGTTCTTTGAGTTGCACACTGATGACCGTACGCGTGGTCACGGTCTAAAGCTTCGGAGGAGTTTGTTCTGCAATGGTTGTCGTACATTTTTTTTCTCAAACCGAGTCGTAAACGTGTGGAACGAGTTGATTGTCGCCATCTTGATGGTGTTCGTCGTCGTTTCCATCTTCCGCATGACATTGCGCGTCAGTTGGGCGATAAGTCTGTCCTCCTGTCCGGTGTTTTTCAATTTTTGCAGGAGGTACAGATGTATGACAAGATTTAGATTAGGGGTTTGAATAACATCTCTGTAATGTGTGGTGCAGTGGCAACCCGGACCACTGCACTGTGACTGAGGTTGGCGCTAATGACCAAGTTGTCGACGCGCCATTAAGCCTCAGTCCCCCCCCCCCTCGTGATCGTGCCAATGCTGGGGTTGTTTATAGCAGGACTCCGACACTGTAACCTTAATAGGTATTTGGCAAGACAATTTTAAAATTGATCAATTGTTTACGAATTTGTTTAATTTTAATAATAATAATAATAATATTTATTTGCCAAACATTGCTCGAAGTTTACGTGAAACTTACGTGTGAGCTGCAAAACAACTTCAATACATATACAAAATAAATAACAATAAGTAGATTTACAATTTTCACAATGTTATATTATTAGTACAATTAATTTAGTTTGTCAACTACTGTACATTTAAAAGAAGCTGTAAGTTGTACACAAATTACAGTTATATAAGAGAGAATGTTTAACTTGAATATATTGCACCCTATGTTGCTATCTCGCTTTGTATTTTATTTACATGAAATAATCTATAATTCACTGAGAAGAAATTTATTTAATTCTGGTTTTAATTTTGTTGTACTATCATAGTCAATCAATTGTTTCGGTAATCTATTAAAAATCTTTGGTATGTACAAAACTTCTATTTCTTATTCCATACTTATTAAACCATCTCGGTATTTCATAACGATTTGCTTAGTTTCTAAATCTACTTATTTCTTCAATGTTGCAATTTTTATATTTATTGCTATAGTAATTTTTTGTAATGATTAGTTGATCTCTTAATTTATTTACATTAAGAATTTTATTATACCGATAAGTTTCTAAAGTACTAAGTTTAATATTGCCAAACAGAACTTTCACAATTTTGTTTTGAAGCTTTTGAAGTCTTTGTATGATGTAATCACTGGCAAAAGCATATACTTCAATTCCATATCTTAAATGGCTTTCTACCCAAGCGTTGTATAGTATTTTTTTTTTTATTATCTAGTACATTTCTTAAGTTGTAAATTTTTGCCAAAAAACGTAATTTATTCATTAGTATTTTTACGTGCTTTTTAAAATTCCAGTGATTATCAATTGTTATACCCAAGTATTTTGTATGTGTTTCAGATTTTAGAAATTTGCAGGTATTCTTACAGTTTAGTTTTTGTTTTCCTATTGACATTAATTCACAGTTTTCTCCATGTAAAATAATTTTTAGATTATCATTCACTGTCATTTTTGGTACTGTGATTTCTAAATACAGTGTCTTTTCTTCGCTTATGTACATTTCGTTTTCAATTAACCAGCAGTTTAATACATCAAAATCATACTGTAAATTTGCAAACATTTATTCTCTTGTGTAGTGTATAGATATTAAAATCATGTCATCTGCAAATAAATAAAGTAATGTTTTTTCCAAAATAGTACGTATATCATTTGTATATCATATCATAATATCATAATAATAATATCATAATTATCAGAATATCGTAATATCATAATAATATCATTATTATGATATTATTATATCATAATAATAATAATAATAATAATAATAAAACTTTATTGTCATGAAAAGACAAAAGGCGAGGGAAAGGGCTAGTTTTGGCTACTTGGATCCAACCTATTAAAAGTGCAGACTATACTAGTCATTTGTCAGTTAACTACAAATTTAAATTAGGCTACAGGTTTAAAAAAAACAAGCAATGCAGTATGTATACAAACTAAATGAAAATATTGGGGAAAGAACATAAAACTAAACAAATTCGGTAAGAGGCAAGCATACTTCTTCCTTGATTTCTTTATGAAAAAAAAAGCTGAGTAACCCTCAGGTCCAGTGCTTTTTCCCAATATATTCATTTAGTTTGTGCACATATTGCATTGCTTGTTTTTTTAACTTGTAGCCTATTTTAAATTTGTAGATAACTGACAAATGACTAGTATAGTCTACACTTTTACTAGGTTGGCTCCGAGTAGCCAAAACTGGCCCTTTCCCTCGCCTTTTGTCTTTTCATGACAATAAAATTTTATTATTATTATTATTATTATTATTATTATTATTATTATTATTATTATTATTATTATTATTAGGTACAGGACCTCAGAATCAAACTTACAACTCTCAGTTTCAACTGGCATGAAGGAATACACTGTAAGAATGGAAAAGATGCAGAAGTGCGTTTGTTGCAGTAGTAGAGTATTTCCGCGACGTATCGTGCGTCCAAAACAAGAATTGAACAAACAAACAAAATTGAACAAAACAAGAATATACACATGCTTTGTGAATCGAGTTATTCACGAAAGGGGACCAAAATACATCACTCTGAAGTATATCTTGAAAGGCACTTGCATTAGCGTTGATCCTTTCTATTCAAAAGTGGAAGATGGGAAGAAAAAATTCAAAATGGAATGGCATGCAACGTATGTCATTAGAGACTTTGTTGTTATAAAAGACTGTACTACTGAAAAAGCAAAAGCCTCCGACTGAGTTAATGCCATTTAGGAAAACGGGATTATTGCACGGGAAATGGTAAAGGTACAAAACGAGACAAAAAAACTACCGTTCAAAAATCTAACTTGAATTTTGGCCAGGAAATCAAATTTGAAAAAGGTTCTGTGATGATGTATTTCAAGACATCCCCTAAAGAAAGGTCCTTCAAGACGTCACATTTTCTAACTAGCAAAACAAGGGTTAAACATCCTCTAAATGGATTGCTGCCAACAGAAAGACAAGAGCCGAGGGAAATTTCAAGTGGAAAAAAGAAAAACGTTGTTCACAAACTGTCCCCATTGATGAAAAGATCTAACAGAGCATCTTTTTGGAATAGCATTACAATTAACGATAGTGTCTGCAATTTGTATACGAACTTGGAGTCATAAAAACTGAGACTCATTGTCTAGCTCAGATTAACTGCCGTTAACAAATTTCTTTTGTTATGTTTTCTTCATGTTTTAGCTTTTTAAGGAAATACCTGAATTTGTTTGCTAACTTTTCATATTGAAATTTATATACACATGACTACATTTTAGTATCACTCCCTAGTCAATACAGTTTAAGGATAAAAATCTCTTGGCATACCAAGTAAGTTCCAACACTTCCTTTTGTCTTGGTATTTCACAAAAGCAGTCTTATGACATACAGTGATGGAAGGAAGCAAGTGCATTCAAGCATCCATTTATGACTAATCAGATTTTCAATTATAGAGAAATATTCATATTATAAAACTTTACGCAATGCAATTGGTTTGAAAATATACACCCTACTGCATTCAAATCGCTATAACAAACACACAAAATTGCCGCAAAATTACTTTTTTATATTACTTCCTTCTGTCATTGCAGGGCAGAATTCATGTAATTCTAAAGAAAGCCCAAAATATTTGCTGCCTGGCAAGCCAACATTCGGAACTCTACAAACAATACAAACAATGGAAACAATTTGTACAGATCTCAACAAAGGTAATTCCACTCTCTGACGAATTTGAATAAGCCATGAATTGTGTGTTTGCCTAGCTTAGTCAATAAATCTTTAGAGCTACGAAGATTATGTTGCTGATACTATTCTTGGTGCCGGTCGAATTTTGAGAGTTTCATGCTATGATCAAATGAGGAAGTAGTAAATCATTTTAGAGGTGTTCATTCCGTATTCTTCATGTAACCCTGATGATGATTGAATTTAAAAGACTGTTTGAGTCGTTATCTGCACTCCAATCAGGGTAGAGTAACTAGGATTGCATATAGTGTTTATTTTCATACAGTAGCACTTGGGAAAGTTCGCTGCACCTTCAGTGGCTACTGTTGCCCTAATCCTGCAATCTCGTACAATCCAAACATTTCTGGAGATGTGGATTTGGATATCACGAGGGTTAGTGTGAATTAATAATGCTTTGAATCCAATGGCGATAGAAAGCAATATTAGGAAAGGATGGTAATGGGCGGGGAAAGGGTTCATCTCCACATTGTGCTGGAGCCATTGAAGTCACGCCAATCAAAACGATTTCTCCATCAACATCAGTAATCAGAGGCCCACCAGAATCGCCCTGTAACGAAAAAAAATTAATGTATATTAAATGATAAATCCAAATCATTAAAGAGCGCATAACTGTAAGAAAGTTAACAAGTATGTAAGGCTTTGCAAACTTTACGTAGGCTGCAAATTTTGTAGATTACTTGGAGATATTGATTATTTTGAAGAGTCCAAATTGGTCCATCTAGCGATGTTTAAATTTCATTATGAATATATATTTGAAGTACGGGCATCGTGCCAAACTCCTCTTTACGGACACTGTTAGTTTGTGTTATCAAATGGAAACCGACGACATGTACGAAAATGTAATGGAAGATAGGGATGTTTCGACACTAGTAACTATTCTTCGAACCACCGTTTCCTCTCCAGCTCAAATAAACAAGTATTAGGCTAGAATTATTTGGGTTACATTCGAACATGTATGCAATTAGAAGTCCATGGTGGATGAGTAACATGAAAGCTTAGACATCTTTTGTGAAAAAGTGGTTGGCATTTGATGATTATAAGTTCGCATTTACATCGACGTTTATTAAGAAAGGAATGGGGTCAAATTCGCGAGTATCAATGATGAACTGAGCACAATTAAAGTTGGTTAAGGGCCTCCTCTCACCCTACGACGATAATCGTTAAATTATAGACGATGGTGAAAATACCCGAGTGATTGGCCATCATTGTTCGGGTGTTTCGTTGGAGTACAACGATGATTTCGACCACGAAGTTGACGTGATTAACGATGAAGAATGGGAGGAGAAAATTAGCCTAGCTCTCGTAAAGATAGTGTCCAAGGATTTAGAGGAGGTGAGGAAAACGATAAAGCTGCTTGCAGGCCTAATTTGATCCTGAATCTGCAACGGAGGCTCGAGGAAACAGAAATGAGAAATAGCTAGATTAGAAAGGAAACGTGGGCAAATAATTGGAAAAGCCGATATTAGAGAAAGCTGAAGCAGCTAAGAGAAAAGCTTGTGCTTTAGTACTGAAGAGGTTAAGATGGTTGGTCATCGAAAAAAGCTGCAGCCAAACGAAAAAAGGAGCAGAGTGAGACGATTGAAGAAAAACAGGCTAGGCTCGAAAAAATATGGAAAAAACTATAAATTATAACCTAAATTTAATGGTTGTATAATATTAAATATATTCAAGTTATGCCTATCAAAAATATAAAACCAGAGAAAATATGTAACATTAGCATTAAACTCCCTCAAGTATAATGTTAAATGTTACATATTTTTTACTGAAAACCTGGAGTAACCCTAGCGAAAATATAAAGTCAGTGAGTAACACGTAATATGTAGCACACCCTTGAGTAAATCCGGACTGAGAATTCAGGTGTTGTTTAGTGAAAAAAGTGTAATACTTAACGACAATCAAGGTAAATTCAAGTAAACCTAGTGAAAATTGAAAGTCACTATAAAACACACATAATTTAGTGCAAGGTGGAGTAAACCCAAACCGTAAATTCAAGTGGTACTTCCAATTCTTAGGGAAATATTAAACTAGTACAGAAACACGCAATACTTAGCACAATCAGACTAAATTCGAGTAAACCCAGACCGAAAATTCAAGTGGTACCTAGCAAAATATGAAGCTAGTAAAAAAAGCGTAATACTTAGCACAGTCACGCTAACTACGAGTAAACCTAGGGAAAATATAAAATTAGTTGAAAAACACGCATCATTTAGTGCAGGGTCGAGTAAACCCAGATCGTAAAATTAGGTGGCACCTCTAAGTCTTAGGGAAATATAAAGCTAGTAAAAAACATGCTAGTAAAAACACGCTATAAAAAACAAAATCACACTAAATTCGAGCAAACCCAGTCCGAAAGTGTAGGTGGTACCTAGCGAAAAATATGAAGCTAGTGAAAAAAGTGCAATACTTATCACTTCACGCTAAATTCGAGTACCCTAAACTTAGTGAAAATACCAAGTCAGTAAAAAACACGCGATATTTAGCATAAGATCGAGTAAACTTAGACCATAAATTCAAGTAGAGCCTCCAAAATCTCAGGGAAATATAAAGCTAGTAAAAAAAACACGCACAAACACACTAAATTTGATTAAACCTTATCGAAAATTCACATGGCACCTAACAAAAAGTAGGAAGCTAATGAAGAAATGTGCAGTACTTAACAAAACACTCACTAAACTTGAGCAAACCCGGTTTGATGTCCAACTCCACAGGTCAATACGCAAACCTTAACAGAAATATTCACTAAATTCTAGTAAAGTGGCTAAAATTCAAGAGTAACGTCAAGGTTTATAGGCGTGATGTTACTAGAGTAAACCTTGACGTTACACTTCTGATTTAAAAAGTAAACCTTGACATCACTTCAGGTGACTAGAGTAAATCTTGACGTCACTTCCGGTCAATAAAATAACCTTGGTGTCACAACGTCACATAAATCTTGACTTCACTTCCGGTTAAGAACTTGGGGCCAATTTTCCCTAGTTTCCAGAAGGCGGGGAGGTAGCAAGAGGAGCATTTTACATCACCGTCCAGAAGGAGAGCAGGTTGGAGATAGTGGGCAATTTTCCACAGTTTCCAGGAGGTGGGGTGGTAGCAAGAGGCACATTTTATACCAGGTCCAGGAGGAGAGCAGGTCGGAGGTAGTAAAATGCTCATTCTAGCCCATCCCCAGGAAGAAAGCAGGCAAAGGTAGCATAAGACACGTAGCCAAATGCAAATTTGTGGTAGTCAAATACAAATACGCTTTATGCTACCTGGTGGCTCCATCACCATATCGTAAATCCCCACTACTACTCCTGTTTTCTCACGATAAAGTCAGAAAACGGCTGAGAGCGTTCCCTCTGTAATAGCAGTGGCTGTATGACCACTATGCCAAGAAGCTACAGCGGATGCATAGATTTTACGGTAATTATTATACGATTGTAGATTTTCTATAGTTGGCATTCTTTTATAAGCATGCCACAGTTTTAATTTGTGATTTAGTTTAGAGATACTTTGTGGAAGTATGTAACCAGGTTTCTTAGTTTGGCGTGAAACCGATCTACACTGATTCACTTCCACCTGGAGGATTTCAAAAAACATGTCCCAAGCAAGATTGTACTCGAGGCAGCCTCCTTCATGAGACCATGCCAGTCAATGTTTGGAAGTCGATGTCTGAGGTGGTTACAGTCAATCTTATCACTCTTAAAGGCTTCATCCGTGTATGCTGGAAAGCATGATTGGACATCAAAAGAAACCACACAAGTATTGTAATTATGTAGCAGGATGCACCGCAAGTGAAGACATATGTCACGTGGCCAATCGGAAGTGACGTCACGTCCAAGTGGGAACGCCCATTGGTCGATCCAAGATGACCGTTCTCCAATATGGCGTCAGTTTTGGTTTCGATCATGCCCAGACACGTTATATCATAAGGTCAAAGGTCAAACGATTGTCAACAGTACGTGATACTCATGTAAAGGTATTAGTTATGTTAACTAATCCATATCACACCTAAAAACTCAATTCGTTTATTTCCACCAGTCACTTTCCCACTACCTCCTCCCCATACAGATAATGGAATAGTCTGACAGCTTGAAAAGAATGGTCATGAAAAAATGATATCAGTTTCGCTTTCGGACGTGTCTAGACATGTTAACCAACTCAAAGGTCAAAAGTTTGATAATGATGCTCAAGACTATGTAAAGGGGTCGTCTGCTTTTACTCCACAGATTTGTATTTAATTTTAGGTGAAAATGAACGAAAAGTAGTTTGCATGTTTATTATTGCTTAATTTACAGAACTGACCCCTTTAATAACTCAAATCCAAGTCGTGTTAGTCCAGCACTATATAAACCGCATATGGAAGGGGAGAGCGTCATAATCCAACGTACCAAAGATGGATGGAAAGACATATATAGAAATTTTAGCTATAATTCTATTAGTGGTTGATACAGTGTACCTGTTGTATAATGGCTTTTAATTAAGAGGTAATTACATCGACCTAGACGTGTCCGAATGTTTGGAAGAAACTCATATCGGTTTTGGGGCCAGTCTATTATCAAAATGTGGAAATGCAACAAGTGTCTTCACTAATATCATGTACAATAGAGAAAATTATCACGTGTGCATTACCCCTTAAACTGAACTTGAAATGGAAGATTTATTTGTAGATTTACAGTCCATAAAAAATACTAATGAAGTTGTATCAAATGTCTCCTTGTCAGTTTATTTCATTTCAATGCTCTGGTAACTAGCCAGCACAAAACGTGCTGAAGACAAGCCATGCAACTAAAAATAATCTATATCATCTTTTATGCAACATTTATGCTTCCCCCTCCTTTCATTCACACTAGAGACATCCAACCCTACCCTCACAATACAAATAGTGTATAAGAATGGGAAAGCAATGATTTTAATTCAACACTTACAAGTTAGATAAATGTTTTTTTGATTTGAAAAATGTTGACAAAATAGTAAAAAAAAAGAAAGCAAAGAATAAATATGGTAAAAAATGTCAACACATCACTCATGATTTGACTAAAATGTGGAATGCATCATGTACACGGAAATCTCATTTTCGTTCATTTCCACGTAAAACTAAGTTATTATGGCTTTTGGAACACTGTGTGACACTCTCCTCCCACCTCTCCTTTCTACCCATTACAGAAGAAAGCTTCTATGTAACTACACCTACTGGACTATGTCAATAAATAAATACAACCTTATCATTTCAAAGTATAAATGCAGCCAAACCGCGCTATCTCACGCTCGCCAAACGTAAGCACACTCTTGACACCAAGTATAAAACATTACATCAATTGGATAATACGGGGTACGAAGAGTGAAGACAAAATAAAGACTCATTAAAGAATTAAGAAGAGACTAAAGTGTCATATCGTAATGCTCGCTCGAGCAGCTGTTGAGCCGTACATCATTGTCACAGTTCATTAAAGCAACGCAAAAGTAAAACTATCTCACTAGCTCAACAAAAATAAAACAATCTTGTGTCAGCACAAAATAGGCAAAGAAATCTGTTGCAAAATAGGAATATTGTCAAAAACTGTAAATATTGCGTGGTTATATCATCAAATGGATACTGCAATGATAACAGTATGAAAACAAGCTACTCTACAATAAAATACCGCCTAAAGCATCATAAACAACAAAGATATCACAACACAATTGTGCAGTCGAAAGGACTATTATATTGCCATAGTTGTAAACAAATCAATTATGGACACATAAATTCACAACACCTATGCAACATGGCGTGAATGTGGAATGTTGGCAAACAATAAGCAAAATTCATTACAGTAAATTACACGCCTTCTGTGAGCAACTTGGACATCAGAAATAACAGTGACGAAATTTAAAGATGTACAATTAGCAGTAGTAAGTAAACTCAAACATGACAACATAATCGTTAGTAAAAGGGGACACATGAAAATAAATGTTGTTGTTGCCAAAATGCTCCTGAACTCGTGCCAACAAACCTCGTATATAAGCCCAATTAGAATCGGACATCCAGTCACTCCACTGTTTGCATCCACTCGGTAAAGATAGACACAATTGGTCAGTTTTTTTTCATTATTGTATTGCATTAGCACGAACCAAACCATTGACCTAATTATTTAATTTCGCATATTTTATTCTGTCAAAAGCATTTGCCAAAATATTTTCATTGATTAAGAACGACAGGTTGACGGCAATCAGATACCACCATAGTTCTATTCACTTAAGGCTACTGAATAACGAGTGCATTTTAATCAATGAGTGTTGTAATACTCTATTGCACGGTGCACAAGATGCCAACTAATACGTGTTTAATTTATTTTCTTATAGATTCATCCGAACCAATATATTATTAACAATATCATTGATATTCTAGTTTTAATATGGCTGAACAAGAAGCTTTACCTTTGAAACCTGAAATATCAGTTTATTTCGAAAATGATCCGTTTCTCACTTGTTCAATGTTTGAACGTGAAGCAAAGGTGCATTTACGGAAATCCAATCGAAATCCAATCATCTATATTCCAACGGAACACGGCATTTGTTTCAGCATATCAGAATGGAATGTAATGGTCCCTCTTTTCAATAGATGGTCGCCATCCCTTGCTGAACCTAGACCTGCAGAGGTGCTCTACACAACATCTAAATTTGGCGTTACTTCATTTCGTTAGAAGGACATAAGGTGATTAGTTTCGTCATGCTGAACCAAGGCACTGTCTAACTCTCCATCGATCAATTCAATCTGATCAAAGCATCTCTTGATAAAATCACTGAATGGATACACGTTCCAATGCAAAATGAGTAATTGCATTAATTTTCATATATCCCACCCCAGAATGAATTTCGCAGCATTTATACTGCCATGCTAAAAAAATATCAATTATAAATTAATAATGTAGGGTTAATACCTAAATTGGCTGCCAAAAACGTCATTCAGCCACCAGTCACCATGACGGATGCATCTTTTTTTCTCGTGACCCACGACATGTTAAAGTGGCGAAAAGACGGTAGCGCCATAGCCAGGCTCCGACCAACACGTGTCTCATCTAGGGAGCCTCCTTGCTGTATTCGCCGTCAGACAAGAATCTGGGCTCTACCATTCTGGATTCGCTAGTTGCAGAGTTTCAACTAAAATCCTATCGTATCAGAATCTGTCCCCAAGGATTGAGTTTTTACCTGTATTTTCAGAAACCAGTGAACGAAGACAGTTATTGGCATTTTAAAGACTGTGTCTACAAGTTCCCCGTTCGGTGTGACACCTCTCAAGACAAAAACTGTGAAAGAACTGTTTGACTGAACTTTATGAAAGTGACCAGATCCCGCATGAAAATCTCACCGATGATGACAAGTAGCTTCTATCATTTGAACAGCTACTACCAGGCTGGTTAGCCAAACACTCGGAGGGTGTTTATGATCACAGCGACCCATTCATACTCAGATTAGCACAATATTGCTCTTCCCTGGCTGCCCGTGTGATAAACACATCGTATTACAACAATGACAACGATTAATGTATCTATGTATATCG
The DNA here is from genome assembly GCA_023313725.1 of Lithobius niger. Classification (NCBI taxonomy): domain Eukaryota; kingdom Metazoa; phylum Arthropoda; class Chilopoda; order Lithobiomorpha; family Lithobiidae; genus Lithobius; species Lithobius niger. The sequence continues at coordinate 3,755 of JAHWFP010220637.1, read as the reverse complement.
TAGCCTGCAACAAACAGCTTATGGAGTTAAAGGTTTGTAGGCTAAGATTTTTTTTATTTAAATAATGTCCTGAAAATTTTTAACCTACCTCATCTGGTTTGGCCTAACTGAAAATAATCTAGTTTATAAATAAAAATAAATTCAGTGTAAAAAAAAATCCGTTCCCAGGAGTGGTATAAAGGAGGATGGGAGACGGGAGTGGCGTCACTCATGGCTGCAAGGTCGAAGCATCCAGCCAACTCCTTTTTTGTGGGTCCCACATTTTCTGGAAAAAGTACAACTATCGCAAATTGATTTTAAACTCTCAAGACCTCATAGACCCACCTCCAACCAGCGTTACTTACTGCTGCGGGGAAGACCAGCTTCTGTTTTACGTTTTGAGAAAAATCAGCCCAATTCCAATTCAATTTCACTCTAAATTTTGTCAAAATATTTACGACAGTCTGCCACGTGACTTTATCCTAGTTCTTGACCATATTTTACACGATTTACCTGTCAGCCTAATTAATAACATAATTCTAAGGGGTACCCATCACAGAAGTATTTCTGTAATTAACGTAGTGCACAACCTGTTTCTCAAAATGGTAAGAACTATTTCCCTAAATAAACAATTTTTTTCAAATCCAATTGAAACCTGGACCAATTACAAGCACTAGTGCGCCAAATTGGAGTAAACAAAGAATTTATAACCTCCATTTAAAAGGATTCCACCAAAGAACCCTTTAATTTTCTATTCGTTGATTTACATCCTTCCACTCCCAAAGCATTAAAATTCCGTTCAAACATTTTTTTAAATACCAATTACCATTTATCTGCCCACGTACTATGGCTGAGCAAATCCTCCATTTCATTCTAGTAATGGAACTTCCGAGCTCAAAAGCTAGCTCTCAACGTGTGAAACGCATTCTACTCAGTTGCCTCAAAGTGCGACAGATGCTGTGTTTAGCTTCCCTAAACTTGTTAATGGGCATAGGATCTTTAACGCCTATACTGAGAAGAACTCTCAAGAAATACAAGAAAGTCCTCTTAAAACTATCTTCTAGAAGTTGTGGTGAAAAAGAAAAACACAAACATTTAACCAAAAACTAAAAAGGTGGATTTTTAGGGGCTCTCATAACACCAGTGGTCAGTCTCCTTGGTGGTTTACTATCAGGCTAAAAAAATGTGTAAACGCATGCAGTATGGGTGCCTCCATCAGAGACGAAAGGACCATCCCCTACCCCAGGTCGCAATTTACCCAAACACTCAGTAACTGGACGACTCCATGTGAGAGAGGTTGGGCAATCAAACCTTTACCGAATACGACAAATCCAAGTTGTACACTCAAATGCTACAACATTATTTAAACAGTGACAAAAAGTATGAAGCCGATGCGTTAAAAGTGAGGCGGCCAGTACTTGCTGGTCAGGTCTCCAGCGCTGGCCTCAGCTGGGCGAAACAGCAGCAGCAGTAACGTTCCGTCTACGTCTAGTACGTTAGGCGATGAGTTTAAACCAGATACAGAATTTAGGCCCGACATGTCCATTTTACCTAAATAATACAGGGGGCGAATCAAACGTTTTTCAGACAGTGGTGACATGGAGTACGCTGCTATGGGTCAGCTGATACACAACGGTAAAGCGATCAAAGGTTCGAACGTTGTAGATTTAATTCATGGCTCAATACCCGATAATAAGACGTTTAGGAAAAAAGTGAAAAAACTGCCTGGATGGCGATTTATTAGATCCTACATTCCACGCACGACGGCGTTGAGACATTCTACGGCATTTACTGTACCTCACAGACGATATATAGACGAGGTCCCCCCCCCCCCCTCAGGTATTTGGAATCCCGATCAGGCGTCTGGGGTGACGCCTAGCCCATGACCTTCAACATATTTTGAAAATGAGCCAAAATAGATGGAGTGGGACAATGACTTCCATTAATGATGTTCTAAAGTTTATTTATTTTAATGCTAAAGATGTAGGAAATCTAGGCGGGATCGCTAGATTGCGCAAATCGGTCAAGTACAATAGCTATAAAATTTCACTTAAGGCAATTAAGAGTTGGCTGTCCGCCGAGCCAAATTATACTATAATTAGGCCTATTACACCTAAATTCGAACGTAATAGAGTTAGGGTGGGTGGGATTGATAAAATTTGGGGTTTGGGTTTAGCTTACATCAGTAACTTGGCTGCGTGGAACGATGGTGTCATTTTCTTATTAATTGTGATCGATGTGTTTACTAAAGAAGCGTTTGCTCTACCTTTAAAACGCAAAGATGGGCCTTCCGTTAGTAGGGCCTTAACCAAATTATTAAGCGATTATTAAGCGATTATTAAGCGATTATTAAGTGATAAGCGATTATTGGGCGATAAGTCTGTCCTCCTGTCCGGTGTTTTTCAATTTTTGCAGGAGGTACAGATGTATGACAAGATTTAGATTAGGGGTTTGAATAACATCTCTGTAATGTGTGGTGCAGTGGCAACCCGGACCACTGCACTGTGACTGAGGTTGGCGCTAATGACCAAGTTGTCGACGCGCCAATAAGCCTCAATCCACCCCCCCCCCCCAAATTATTTACCAGGGGGCGTGCGCCAGAAGATTCGGCGTTGTCAGATCATGGTTTAGAATTTTCCAATGCCTTAGTAAATAAAGTAATTAAGAGATTTAACGTCCATCATTTCTTCACGCAAAACGAAAATATAAAATGTAGCCCAACCAAACGAGTTATATGGACACTGCGCATGAGAATAACTCGTTATTTACATGCAAATAACATCAGAAGCCTATAGAAAACAACTAGGAGCGTGTGTGGCTGGTCGATGTTAGGAGTGCTTAATTTAGTACGAAGTTCTAACGCCAGAAGGAGCAACAACACTGCGCCTGTGCCAAGTTATGTAAAATCGAAACTGAAACATAGCACACGACGCAGATGTGTGCTACGAAAGCAACGCTCTATTTTATTGTTGGTTACAGCAACTTACCAACAACTGATTGTTTGTCTGTTTAGTTTTTTTTATTATTACTTTGGTATTGCTTCCATGTTAAACACTTATTGTTTAAAAACAAAGGACCGCAAATTAGCCTTGAGAACGTGACGCACACCTCTCATCATATCGTGCAAGTGGCGATCTCTGGTAACAAATTTGTACACCACTGTAGCCGCTCCTGACTTAACACTGTAGCGGAAGTTACCGAGACACGCTCCTAGTTGTTTTCTATAGGCTCCCTGATAACATCAATATGTATTTAGATGTTTTGCAAGATATTCTGCACGCATACAATAATTCCTTTCATAGAAGCAATAAAATAAAACCAGAACAGGTAACCGAAGGTAATAAAGGAGAGGTTTTCGCCAATTTGTACAGGGGTGTGGGGTTTAATATAGGGGACCCAGTTAGAATGGGGGTTAGCACTTGGGAGTTTGACAAAGGCTATACTCCAAATTGGTCGGAAGAGCTTGTTTATATTAAAAGTAAAAATCGTAAACATCCCATTTGTACCTATACAGTAAGGGATAACGATAACCAAGATATTTTAGACACCTTGTACGAGCAAGAATTACAATCGGTAAAGCCGCCAGGGCTATATAAAGTCGAACGTGTGCTCCATACTAGGAAACATCAGGGGAACACGGAATACTTTTTCAAATGGTTAGGCTATCCTGATTCTTTTAATTCTTGTGTTACATATATCGACACTATTTAAATATGAGTGACGGATTTTATGTGTGTCTTCCTAGCAATGTGTCAACGGATTTATATCCAAAAAAA